>PVJO010013894.1:0-50191 GCA_004026905.1 Hystrix cristata
AAAAAGACAAATCACATTAATCTATCCTTTTGCTAGGCGTGGTGATGCATGCCTGCTATCCCAGCATTCAGGAGGCCAAGGCAGGAGGGTTGCCCAAGTTCGAGGGCAGCCTGGGCTACATAGTGAGCCCAAGCCCAGCCTGAACTACACGGTCCCTGAAAAAAAAAGTCCCCGAAGAACCCTTTATAGCCACTCAGAGCCCACATATCATCAGTTGCTAGCTGTATTGCTTAGTCTGCATTTTCCACCCTAGCACTACCCCATTATTCTGCTCAGTAATCACTTTGCTATTTTTGATGTTGGGGCAGGGATTACTGCGGTGTCTGTTGGATTTTATTTGATAGGTTAGCACTGGAGGAAGAGAATAGAAATGTAGCAGAAGCCTGATGGATGGGTTTAGATCAGGCCACCTCGCCCAGATGTTGAAGAGAAGGTTGCTGGAATGTGCCCTGCATCGTGAACCTCTTACTGAAAGTACTTTCTACTTCATTGATAAGATGACAGAATTTATTAACCAGAATTTATCTCTACTGATTCTTTTATCACTGGCAATAAGTTTCCATAACAGCATCGCTGTCCTAAATATTTGTTAAAGGCTTAAGCAATTTCAGACGTGCGCTCCTTTATTTAATTTACAGCTGTTTCTGAGAATGCACTATTCAGTGTTAGATGAAACAGCTTATGCCTCTTGTCATATTTCACATTTTGTTTTATGCTTTGGTAGATTTCATGGTGATCTCTTTTTAACCAATAAAATTTGTTTTAGGGAAGAAGGTATACTTTCATTAAACAGACTGCAGAGAGAACCCTATATATCATAAAGCCTTTTCTCCGGACTACATATTGATAGTGGGTCCTACAGACCTTTAAATAATAGTCGGGTCTCTTTATTTCCATAGAGGCTGTGTTCATTCTCTCGTGGTCTTGGTTCACAGAAGCGGTTGTAGTAGAATGGGAAGAATGATTGTACAGACTTCAGTTTGCCTTGGGCCGAAACCTAACTCTGCCACTTGCAAACTGTAATTTTGGACAGATTCCTTATCTCCTCTGAGCCTCATCTGTGGAACATTCTCCCATCATTCTCATCTGTGAAATAGGGCTAGTAATATGGGATTATTCCAAAGAACCAATAGCATATCCAACTAAAAATACCTAGAACCAAACCTGGCCCAAAGTAGGCAGCCAGGATATACAATTAGAATCTTCAGGGCAGGCACAACCCGTGTGGCATGAGGTCATATGACCTCATGAGTTACATGGAGTCTCCTAAGATGAAGTGATTTGGAGAAATCCAGGCAATTTTCTGTATGTCCAAGACATTTAGGATTTACCTAATTTATGTTGTTACTCTTTCACCCTACTCCAGTTCTTATCTCTCACTAATATATCGGTAGGTCTTATGGTTCAACTTGCTACTATTTTTTTAACTTTTTTTAGGTAAATGAATGAAACTTGAGAATATTATGTTAAGTGAAATAAGTCAAACACACAAGCTTAAACATTGCATGGTTTCTCTTATATAAGAAACTTGATTTGCTACTATTTTGATTGGTTTTTTTTTTTTTTTTGGCCTTCTCCATCAGGGAAGAACCAACGGAGTCTCTGTTACAGATATGTTCTGTACCTTTCACCACCACCTCTTCCTCACTTAGTGCCAACGAAGCACCAGACGTACCAAGCAGGGACTTAATTTGAAGTCAGCTGAAAGCTACTGGGATGGAGGTGAAAACAGCATTTCTCTACTGACTCTTCCTGAGACAATTTACCTTGAGGAACCCACGTCTGGAGCATAAGACTGCCAAGTTCAAGAGCTGGAAGGCATTCCTCCTGTTCAGGGTTTTAAGATTAAATCACAGAACAACATAGAGCCCTCCTTTGTTTAACCTGCGGCTAAGTCTTTCCGGGCCAGAAAACACTTTGAAGTGGCAAACAGGAGCCTTCATTCTAAATCTGCATCGCACACAGTCACCCAACCCAACTATCACAGGTGGGGTAGAAAATGAGGCCAACAGTGGGCCTCATTGAAATCAGGTTGAATAATTTACCTCTTTTCTCCTTCTCACCATCCTTTGCCATCTAGGTGAGTAGCTTTAAAACTCTATCAGCTGTAACCCACAGTTAGGAAATACATTTTATTTTAAAACTCAATATTCACACGCATATAACTTGCAACTATCAAAAATGTAATACAACAATTCTTAACATTATATAGCGTACTTTGTTTCCCCTCTATTATTTTCTATTTCATTTTTAAATGCTGGTAATGACCTATTGAATTGGTTTTATGACTCACTAATGGGTCACAGCATGTAGTTTTAAAAACACTGATCCGGGTATTCAATAAGGAGCTACTAGCCTGGAAAACAACCAAATGAGGACATGCTTTAAGGTACACGAAAGACTTCAGTTTGTTGCAATTATGTGGAGAGTTCTGAGGAGATAGGATGGATGTACTTTAACTTCTTCCTCCTGGTATATACAACTAAACCCCTGGAAATTACAGGAAAAATAAACAAAATGCCTAAAGGTACAAAGAAGACACGCTGACTAAGGAGCTTAAGGAGCTTAAGAACCAAGGAATGATAAGCTGGTAAATTCTCCAGCTTTTTCTTTTTGATTCATACATGTCAAACGTGGACCCGAGGAAGCCAGCAACTTGGCAATGCCAACAAGTACAGATAAAAAGTTCCATGGAAAGGAAGCTTACCAAGCAGCAAGGCATCCCAAAGCAGTGAGGGGAGACAGGGCTGAGTAGGAGCAGGTTTCCGATCCTGGAGGTTGGCAGTGAGCTCCTCCCACACCTGTCGGCATGTCAGTGGAGAGGCTGTGAGGAGCCTGGGCTTTCACCTCCGCCCCACAGTACCGAGCGTTTCCTCCTCCTTCCTGCTGGTGGAGTGTCAGGGAGGCTTAGAGGAGAGTCAGGCTTGCACCAGTGCCCAGGGGTAAGAAAGACATCTCCACAGATGCGGAGATATCAGAGAAGAGTCAGAACACTCACCCCTTCCCAGCAGTAACAAAGAGCCTCCTCATCAGGTGTCAACTGATTTAAGGGGAAATCCTGAAATTCTACCGCCACTTGGCAGCAATGAATTAGAGAATTCTCTTCCTCTTCTATAAGGGTATCATAGGAAAACAATTAAAACCAAGATTTAAATATGATCTATAGTTCTTAACCATAACATAATACACAAAAATTCCAAGTGTAAGTTTAAACAATCATTCCTTATGTCAAGAAACAGAAAGCTCTCAAACTGAATGCCAAACAAGGATGATTAATAGATGTCATCATTGAGAAATATCTTTGACAGATATTTCTAATTATTTCTTTATTGCAGCGTTTGGCATTCAACCTGAGACAAGTGTTCTACCTCTGAGCCATGTGCTTGCTTCGGCAGCACATATACTGCCATTGAGCCATGTCCCCACCCTCTGACAAAGATTTTGAAGTAGTCATCATAAAAATGCTTCAAATGACAAGTTCAGTCATGCTTAAAACGAATGGAAAAACAAGAAATTCCAGCAAGTAAATAGTAAATACAAAGGTAAAGCAACCATACAAAAATTTGAGAACACAGCTAAATTTAAAATTTCAACAACATAATGGATGAGGCAAAGGAAAACTCAATGAGCTGTAAGACAGAACAATAGGAACTACACAATCTGAACCCAAAGAAAATAGCCTAAGAAACCAGAAACTCAGGGAACTATGGACCACAACAGAATATCTAGTATGTGTGTGATTGGGCTCTCAGAAGTTACACAGAAGGAGGGTAGAACTAAAAAATGTCTAGATAAGTAATGGTTTAAAACTTTATGAATTATGCAAAAGATGTAAAACTTCAGCTCCAAGCAGCTAAGTAACACACTATAGCTTAGCTAATCATAAGAGAGACTTATCCTAGGAATGCAAGGATGGGTGAAAATAAAAAATTAATCAGTGCTGTGTTAGCTTTTCATCACTCTGACAAAATTTCTGAGATGGAGGAAAGATTTGTTTTGGCTCATGTTTTCAAAGCTTTCAGTCCTTGTCAATTGGCTCCGCTGCTTCTAGGCTCATGGTGAGGCAGAAAGTGTTGTGAGAAGCATGTGGTAGAGCAAAGCACCTCTCCGCAGAGTGGACAGAGGTAGAGACAGAGATGAAGGGCTTGGGGACAAGAGGTAGGCCCCAAGAACACGCTCCCAAGGACCCTGTTCCTTAAACTGGGTTCCACCTCTTCAATTTCCATCACCTCCTGCTTGTCCATCAGATTATGAACCCACCAATGGATTAATCCATTAGAAAAGGCAGAACCCTCACGGTCCAATAACTTTTCAAAAGTTCCAGCTCTGAATATTGCAGTATTGGAGACCGAGACTTCAACACAGGAGACTTTGGGGATCGTTGCAGATCCAAGCATAACCAGTGTAATGCACATCTAACAGAAAAGGGCAGTGGAACACTTCAATTGATGCATAAAAAGCATTTGAAAATACTCGTCCTTTCATGATAAAAAAATATACAGAAAACTTGTAATGTAAAGAAATTTTTTCAGTATAATAAAGTCCTTTATGGACAACATGATGCTAACACCGTATTCAATAAGAAAAGACAGCTGGGCGTGGTGGCCCACACCTGTAATCCCAGCACTCAAGAGGTAGAGGCAGGAGGATCGCCAGGAGTCTCAGGCCAGCCTGAGCCACATAGTGAGTTCAAAGCCAGCTTGAACTATACAGTGAGGCCCTGTCCCAAAAAAGAAAAAGAAAAGACAAAGCTTTACGCCCAACATCAGGAATAGGATCAGGAACAAGCTCACTTTCACCACTCTTATTCAACATTGTACTAAACGTTTTAGCCAGAAAAAATGAGGTAAGAAAAAGAGGTAAAAGGCATCTAAACTAGAAAGTAAGAGGTAGAGCTATATTTCCTATATAATACATTATCACTTGTGTAGAAAATTCATAATAATTTAAATGAAAACTACCAGAACTGATAAATAAATTGAACAAAATTGCATAGTACAAATAAGCAGCATAAAATGACCATAATTAACCTTGTTAATACGATTTATTGGTGGACATTTATGAAACCACGCAAGGTTTCCAGGATACATAAGTGAAGATGTTATTATGAAAAACTGAGTTTTGGTAGTTCGTGTGTTTCTAAGAATCTGTCCATTTCTTCAGTGTTTTCCATCCTGTTTGAGTAGAGGTTCTTGAGGTAGGTGCTGATGATCCTTTGGATTTCTGTAGGGTCAGTTGTGACTTCACCCCTTTCATTTTTTATTGCATGGATTTGGGTTTTTTCTTTCCTCCTTTTAGATAAGAGTGGCTGGGGGTTTGTCTATTTTATTTATTCTTTCAAAGAACCAACTCTTTGATTCATTGATTTTTTTTTGTATTGTTTTCTTAGTCTCAATTGCATTAATTTCAGCTCTGATCTTAATAATTTCCTCTCTCGTATGAGCCTTGGGTTTGATGTGTTCTATCAGTAAAGCATATAAGTACTGGGAAGCTGTCACAAAGAAGCATGTAAGTTTCCAAAATTCTACTTTTTACTTCAGAGCTCAAATTTTATTACTGGCAACACACATTGTTAGTTGTTTTTCCTGAAGAAAAAGGTTTCCTTTTTTTTCACCTTTGGAAAAATGCCTGCCAAATCCGTAAGCCTGAAAAACCATAGCTAATCTGTCATTTGTTCTTTAAAAATAAAAAGAATGGTTAAAAAAAAAAACTGAGAAACACACTCTATATTCTTGTTTATTTCAAGATCAACAGAGAAAACTCTATTGTTTCTGTACACCGGCAATAAGTGATCATTTCCCTTTAGGGAAATTTAAAAATGAATCACATTATAATAACATCCAAAAAGTAAACTACTTAGAAATAGATGTAACTGAAATACTTGTACACTAAAAAACTGAAAAACACTGTTGAACGAGTTTAAGGAAAACCAAAAATAATAGAAAGAATTCTCACACTCATATATTGGGAAATTTATTGTCATTTAATGCAAACTGTATTATATCTCCAACAGATTTGTGTTTTTCTTTTTTTTTTTTCCCCCAGAAAAGGAAAATCCTCTCCTCAAATCCATATGGAATTGCATGGAATCCTGCATAGTCAAACAATTTTGGAAAAGAACAAAGTTACGAGTACTTACACTTCTCAGTTTTAAAATTTACTATAAAACTTCAGTAACTAAAACACTGTGGAAAAAGCACAGGGATAGAAATATAAAGCAACGTAATTGAGGGTCTAGACATAAATGTATCTATAGTCAACTTATTTTGGAAAATGTCAGAACCATTCAATGGAAGAAAGAAAGCTCTTCAAACGGTGGTGTGACAAGTTGAATTCCATATACAAAGGAAAGAAGTTTGACACTCTAACTCACACTGTATGCAAACATTTTTGTTGTTTCAAATTGTTTTCTTTTTTCTTTTTATTATTGTTTTACATATGCAAAAATTGCCTCAAATGGATAAATAACCTAAATATGAGGTAAAGTCATAAAACTCTTAGAGGAAAAAAGAGAGGTAAATCTTTGTGATTCTGAATTTGGCAAGGATTCATAAGTACAACACTAAAAGCCTGAGCAACAAAAGTAAAACTAGATTAGCTAGGCTTCATCAAATCTTAAAATAAATACAAGCATCAAAAGCCATCACAAGGAAGTTTTTAAAACGTTTACCACTCTGAGAAAATATTGTCAAATCATATGTCTGACAAAGGTTCAATATTCAGAATATATAAATAACTCCTACAACTCAATGACAAAAAGACAGTGCAACCTAGTTTTAAAATAGGTAAAGAATTTGCATAAATATGTCCCTTAAAAATGCATACCAGAGGGCTGGGGATTTAACGCAGTGGTAGAGTGCTTGCCTTGCAAGCGCAAGGCCCTGAGCTCGATCCCCAGCACCAGAAAAAAAAGAAGCATACCAAATGGTCAATAAGCACATAAAAGGATTTTTAACACCATTAGTCATTAGGACAACTCAAATCAAAACCACAATAATATATTACTTTATGGATGACTATACTTTTTAAAAAGCGAAAAATAGCAAGTGTTGATGAGAAGGCATGGAAAGTGTAACCCTTGAATATTGCCTATGAAGATGTAAAATAATGGCGGGGGGGCAGGGTGAGTATTGCACAACAGTTTGGTGTTCCTAAAACATGGAATATAGCATTATCGTGTGACCCAGCAATTCCACTCCAAGGTGTATATCCAAAAATATTGAAAGCAGAGACTCAGATATGTGAATACCGAAGCACATAGCAACTTCATTCACAATAGCAAGAGTGTCCCATGTGCCCATCCATAGATAAAGAGGTCAACAAAACATGGTATACACATACAATGGAATGTTATTCAGTCAAAAAAGAACAAACTTATGACATATGCTATAACATTAGTGAACTTCAAAATATTATGCTAAGTGCACTAAATCAGACATTAAAGGACAAATATTCTATACTACCACTTCCATGATATATCTGGGATAGACAGAGGTACATTAGACAGTAGAGACTGGGTGAAAGGGAGATGGAGAGTTATTAATTAAAGAGTACATAATTTTTGCATGAAGTAATGAATGAGCTTTGGAAACAGATAGTGGTAACGGCTGCACAAAAGTGGATATATATAATGCATGCCACCAAATTGTACAGTTAAAAGTAGTTCAAAATTTTTATTATATATATATTTACCATCGCAAAGTTTTTTTATTAAATAATTAATGACTCCTGTTGAAAAACACCGAAACAAATTTGAAGTAAATACCACCAGGGTTATACTGGAACAAAGTGATCATTAAACAAGAATAATAACTATATTTAGTTTTAACACATCGAACATAAAAACTCGTGACTTCCAACTGGTACTTAAAAAACCATTGGTTGCTTCTAGGGCATTATTTATTACTCTGAAGATGGGTAAATAATGGGAAATAATTAGCAAATTGCCCTACTTTCCTGCAGGAAAGATGTCCAAGGAAATAAATGCATAATAAGAACTGGCCTTTACGGAATTCCAGTTCATAGTTACAGGGGTAATGGAGTTAGGAGATTCCATTTTGGCAATCTCTAATGAGATAATAGGTTGTCAATAAATGCAGAATCCATTACACGAGATCAATGGGGAGTGTTGTAATACAGGGATCCATCTGATACCCTGACCCCATTTATCAGCCTTAACATTACTAAATATGAAGTCTCAGGTATCTTCGGTTTCATAATATGATTAACAAAAACTATACAGCCTCATTCATGAACAATTTTCACTTAAAAAAATCAAGCTTGGATCTAATCAGAATGGAGAAAAGAAACAGAATTATCTCTATTTATTGATGATGATTGTCTACATAGAAAATCCTGAGGAGTATTTGAAAAAAAAAAAGTTTACTACTAGAAATAAGAAGTGAATTTAGCAAGTCCAGAGGATTCAAACATACAAAAATCATCATATTTCTATATATTAGCATTAAACATGTGTATATCAAAGTTAAGAATACAACACTATTTATAGTCACTCAAAAAATCTAACAAAACATGTCCTAGATTTGTATACTAGAAACTGAAAAGTGCTCATAAAAGAAATCAAAGCTCTAAATAAATGGAAGAATATACTGTGTCCATTGATTGAAAGATTAGACATAGAAAAGATACCAATTCTTCCCAAACTGATACACAAGTTTAATGGAATTCCTATCAAAACAGTAACAAAATAGTTTTAGTTATAGATGAATTTATTATAAACTGTATATGGAAAGATGAAGGAACTAAAATAGCTAAAAACAATTTTGACTATGAATAACATGAGAGAATTATTCTATCTGATTCTAAAACTAAGTATACACCTACAATAATCAAGACTGTGGTATTGGTACAAAAACTCATAGGCCAATGAAATATAATAGTAGACCTAAACATGAGACCACAAAAATATTTCCAGCTTATTTTTGACAAAGGGTCAAAAGTGATTCAATGGAGGAAAGATAGCTTTTTCAAATAATGTTGCTGGATTGATTGGACACCTGTTGGCATAAACAAACAACAACAACAGAAGAATTTTGATGAAAGTCTCACACTTCATGCAAAAATTAAATCAAAATAAGCCATAGAATTAAATGTGAAATGTAAAACGATGTTTTTTTTAAAAAAATAAATTGTATAAAACAACATAGAAATATCTTCTAAATATAGGGCTAGGAAAAAGAGTTCTTAGACTTAACATCAAAATATAATACATAAAAGGAAAAACTGGTAAATTGGACCACCTCAAAATTGAAAACATCCTCTCTACAATCTTTCTTATGAGAATTAAAAGACAAACTACACGCTGTGAGAAAATACATGCAAACCATACATCCAATATGAAGAATATAGTCTATCTAAAATGTAAGGAACTCTCAATTCAAAAGTAAAAGAAAAAAATAGTGCAATTAAATAGTGGGCACAGACATGAAGAGATGTTTCAGTAAAGAGGAAATATATGACAAAGAAGCTCTCGAAAAGATGTTGAGTATTATTAGCCATGACAGAAATGCGTATTAAAGCCACAGTGAGCTCAGTATACGTCTGTCAACAGAAAGTAACATTATAAATAGTGACAATACCAAAGGCTGGCAAGGACATGGAGAAATGGGTCACTTAGGTACTGCTGATGTGAGTGTAAAATGGTGCAGCCAATCTGGAAAATGGCTTGGCACTTCCTTAAAAAACTAAGCATGCTACTATTACACAACCCAGAAATTGTACTCCTGGAAGTTGATCCCAGACAAATGAAAACATACATTCACATGAAACCTACATAAATGTTTATGACAACTTTATTTGCAATTTCCACAACTAGAGACAACCAAATGTCCTTCAAAGGGAGAAAGCTTAAACAAACAGTAGTGATGCGTACATGCCATGCAATGTAGTCACCAATAAAAGGGAACAAAGCATTAATACGTGCAACAGCCTGTGTCTCTCTTTCGAGAATTATTCTGTTTATTCATGTAATAATATTAGTTTTTACAGTCTTTTTTAAATTCAAATTTCAAGTGAAAGTTTTTCACTCTTGTTTTATTGGTTACATAAATGGACAGGCTTCATTTGGGCAGATGCGTATGTGCCCATAACATTCTTTGACCTTTGTCACCTCCCATTATTCCTCTTGTCCTGCCCTTCCCCCTGTTTGCACACCTTGGGGAGGACCCATATGGATAATATGTTTTGATCATACCCATTCCTCTATTACTCGACAAAAATGACAAAATTACAGAAACAGAGAGAACAGATTACTGAGATCCTTTTGTTCATAGGAATGTCCTGTGTCCTATAACTTGACTATCAACAGGCTCAGTCATGACATTGCCCTAAATTCAGAAGACACCACTAGGAGAACTAGGCAAGGGGTAAAATAGATCTCCATATTAGTTCTTCAAAGTGCATATGAAATCTACATGTAACTCCAAATAAAACTTTAATATTTTTTTATGTGGACAGAACAAGCTTGGGGACTGAATTCTTCAACTTGTTTCTAAGGACTTTGGGCAAGTCACTTTGCCTGCTTGTGCTTCAGTTTTCCTACCTGTGGAGCAGAATGGCAAAAAAGAAGCTCAAAATTTAACTTTAATTTTAGGCCGCAGGTTACATATAAGGAAGAAAGTGAAAATAGGATGAAGGAAGAACACAGAGAACAATAATTTTATCAGCCTTTCCTACTTTACAGGGATGTTTTGAAAATCACATGAAAGAGAATATATAGAAGCATTCTGAAGACTACAAAGTGTCATGCCAACATTAGTTATCTTATTATTTTCAGGCAAAAAATTGAGAGATCAGATGCATCATTAAAGTTAAATAAAATAATTGGGTTAAACTGTCTTGGGATACCCTATGGAAAATGAGCACGAAGAATAAACACCCGATATGTCTTCATGCCTTCTTATGTCTACCCTGGTACAGCACCTCTTCCTACTACTATCACCACCTGCAGCTTCCTGAGGCTGTAAAGAAGCTCTCACACACCAAAGCTGCACGGTCAGGGTGGTGAGGAGGACCAGTACAAGAAACAGCAACAAGTAATTTCACCAAAACTAATCATAGGTGTCTCCTCACATTCGTAAGACCTTTTCCCAACTTGGCCTGTTCAAAAAAAATCAAACATAATAGCATATGTATATATATATATACTAGTAGTATATATAGGTATAGTATATATAAATACTATACTATATATTAGTAGTATATATATAATACTACTATATATATATACTATATATATTATATAATATATTATATATAGTATATATATATAATACTACTATATATATACTATATATATATATAAAATAGTTTAGGGATGAGACAGAACTGGGAAGAAAGGAATAAGATCTCAGGATCTCCTATCTTCTAAAGACCACTGGCCGTCCATATGATAAACTGTAGTACACCACAAAGAAAGCATTTTCTTCAAGGCTGACCACAAAGCCAGAGGGAGGAGGAGGAGGAGGAGAAGGAAGAGGAGGAGGAGAATGAGGTGGGGGGGAGAAACTTAAGCACACAGCAGTGTGGGAGAATTAAAGATACTAAAACCTGGCGTGTGGAGAAATAGATAATCCAACACTTCCAGATGAGAAACTAATTTCCCACCCATCAGAAAAACGCACAGCATCTGCTGCTTTGAAGTTCATTTATAACCCCTTAATTTCAGAGAACTATGTAACAGGATCACTCTGTCGAAAGACAGAAGATGGAGGCCTTTTGTTCTCATTTTTTCTAGAACATCTGAAATAAAATGAGGACAAAAAAAGATCCCTTAGAACACTTGAGAGGCAGAATTGATGAAAAAGTCCCTTGTCCTTCACTGAAAATGATACAAGATCTTCATGAGCCAGGGCCTCACCACCTCTAGACCACCAAGGACAGGCTCCATGCAGGAAAGACAAGCATGGGGGAAAGCAGCAGACGACCAAGTGCAAGGCGAATGAATACCTCTGCCTCCGTTGGTTACGTGCAATAATTATTCCGGTAATACAGTTCCTCACTTATTGACCCTCATAAGTAAAGACAGGGCCATTCTGATAGTTTTCCAGAACTTTTAGAATGTCGCAGAAGCACCTTACTAAGGGAAGTGTAATGCAGTACTTTTCTGAGAATAAGTTATGATTTGTGAGCAAAGAACATAATTGAGCAAGTTATGTATTCCAGGACACAATAAAGTATTCCAAATACCTTGAAACCAGCCAGTGCAAAGAAGAGGAAAAAACAGTTTGTCTCAAGGGGGAGAATTGTTCTTAACTAAGTTTAACTGAATTCAAATTCAGTATATTGTTAGTAGTCCAACTAGAAATATGATGGGAAGAAAATAACTTTTTAAACTTTGCCTAAAACCATGGAGCTTATAATCAAAACCAAACCTAGGGTCCCTACATATGATAATAATAGCCTATAGATCTCAATTTATAAAAGATAGCTCTGATAATAACTGTATGTGTGTGCATAACTATATCAAGGTGTATGTTTTCCACATATTACTTAAAAATGATGTTTTCTTCTTAATTACAAATCTTTTACTCAATACATTTACATGAATCTTTGCAGTATATCCAGCAATGTGTTAAACATAGTTGCAAAGGTGACTATAATATAGTTAAATATGGCAGAAAAAGTGCATAAATAATTACAAAATAATGAAATACTTTGGGAAGAAAACACGAGACAGAGTTGCTGAGGAAATGTAGTAATTACATTATCTGGCTGGTGAAGTAGGAGCAGACAGAATACAGTTGTGTTGGAAGGGTGAGCAAAGCACTCAGAAGCGAATGGTCAATCTTTAGTTATGACATATAACTGGCTTCACATGAGAAGGGGAATTGGACAGGCAGGAACTCGGTGAGTGAGTAGATAATGCTGAAGAAATTCTCAAGCAACTATTATAGTTATTTCTCTGGTCTTCCCTGGCTGCATTTGATTTATATCTCCGAAACATAAGAGTAACATTAGACAGGTTTCCTCCATGGGGCTTGTTTTATTGAGTTTGATGATACTCATGGTAAATTTTCATGATAATTTGCCCTGCCTAGTTTTCCTAACACAGTATTGATCTGAGAGTAACTGCAAGGAAATGCATAATCACCTTGATTCGGGCCATGATACCCAATCACCCGGCCGCTTGCTTTTCCCTGTCATTTTGGTACTGACCACAGACACTAGTGACTGAAGAAAATAAACATAGAGGTGACTGCTGGATATGCTCTTCTTACAAGGTGTAAGCTTTCCTTCCCATTTCCAGCCTGTAACACGGTACCTGCTCTTGTTATGTCCTCTTGTGATATTTTCTAAGACAACTGGTGCAGGACACTGAAGTTTGATTTTAAAGCAATCTGCATTAGGCAAGCTACAACAGGATGCTGTATTGGAAACAAGGGGAATCTGTAGCCAGAAGCCCATTTAGTTTAGTACGAGGCAAGAGTAAAATCAGAGCCCACTGACTAAAAGTCCCAAGCCCACAATTTTCTCCTTTATTCACATTTTCTATTATGCACTTGGAGACATGCCCATGTACTGATGAACAATTGTATTCTGCATTTTGCATTCTGCTTTGTTTGTGGAGACCTGGAGAGATTTGTGGACACTAGGCTAAATTATGGGAGGGGTTGTGACTATTCTTTACTGTTGTGGGTGATGAGAGCTGGAAGCCCATGGACATCTAGAGAGATTATTTTCAGAAAATGAGCACTGGTGGTGGATCATGTGGTGAACTCTGGGAACAGAAATAAATTATGGTCTGAAACAGCTTGGACATTCATTATTCCTGATGGAGCTGAGCCCTCATTTGGGTCTGGAGATTGTTGTGATGTATGCACCTCCAGCAGAAAATTCCTCAGCCCTTTGTTACAAAATGAACACACGAGCTGAAGGTAAGGTACGAGCTACCCATCATCCTAAATTTGAAAGTAGTTGCTTTCCTTGCTCTTGTTTCTATATTTACAATACTTTGGAGAAGGTCCTGGAAATTAACCCCTTCATCAACACCATAAGCCACAGGAAAGGCTGTGTTACAATGAGTCACAATGCAAAGCCAGTTAAATTTAAAAATTTCTCATAAGAGTAATTCAAAGGAATTTTATTTTAAGAGTCATAACAGAAAAGCCAGATTTTATTTTTCACGGGACAAACCCATTAAAATTTGAGCATCTCATAATGAACTAAACAGAAGTTATCCTGTCTTGATTGTGTGATGAAAATCTAGATAATCCTCCAATGTTGACTTTTCATAAATTGAGACTTTCATCTCAGCATAAGAGGTCTTAAATCACCAGAATGGGAATTTCCAGTTTACTAGAGTAGAATAACATTGCCTTCTCCCTTACTCTCTGGTAAAACTATTTCAAGACACAGAAAGCACACTTTGTTTGCATGATATACAGCCTCATTTATAGCTTCATGCCTGTAGGGTCTGGTTATAACCAAGGGCAACGGGGAACATGTCAAGTGGCATGTGTAGTCACTTGCACTTTTATTCTTACCAGTTTGGACGGGATCTATACACCCACCCTCCGCATCTTTGGCCTAGTGGCATACCAGGACTTGACAGCCCACTCAGTAGAAGTCACCCAGATCTGTATGCTCAACTCATCTTGCATTAGGATATACCAAGAAGTTAATTCTAAATGAAGATTTTAGCTTTAGGAAACTTGCTGATTTTGTTTACTTGTCTACCAAAACTGCCATCCTGAGGCTCTAATGGCAACTTGGTCAGCAGACGTGCCACCATCAGCACTAAGTGCTCTCTCTCGTAGGGAAACCAGGACACTTTCTGCCTGTGAGCCTGTCTTGCTTAGGAGGCTGCCTGACCAGCTGCCAGGTCCTCCAACTCAACCATATATCTTGTAAGGTTTTCTTTGGAAGCCAAGTAGACCAATAAATGAGTATATTTTCTGTGGGCCCAGCAAATGACAAACTTTATGAAAGAAAGGTGATGTGGGCCTTCTACCTACCATCACTCTGAGGGGCCTGCTGACCTGTGCATGACAGGATGTTTATGCTCGACAAGCATCTCCCCCTAAGCTGTGTGTTCTCCCTTATCCGGGAGCCACACATGACCTGGAATGCCTGGGGCTGGCTTTATCAGTCCTTTCTCGTGTGACCTCTCACAGGTGATAATGAATGCTCAAGTGCCCAGATGGTACCCACAGGCCCTCTGCACTCACCAGCCAAAGACTGAACCAAGCATTAGGACTTGTAACCTCAGTTTATGGCAATAAAGTTACAAAGAAACGAACATGATGGAGAGCGTGATACAGTGGAGTGGTTAAGAGTTTTATGATTTGAGTATACTTAGACATTTTCTTCCAGAAAATCCAGATTATCTACAGAGAGAAGACAAAATCATGATCAGTTTCAGTGGCGGCCCGGGGAATACAAAGTTGCCTGAAACAGATTCTTTGGACTTTCTCTTTGACTCCTCTTGAACAGCACTGCTTCATCCAAGCTGCTAACAAAACAAAAAATGCAGACACGCTGAGGAGGCAGCTTTTGGATCTGGACGGTCAGCCTGTGGAAGGCAGCTGGCCAGGGAGGGGAGGGGGGCTTCGCAGTTGACCCGTAGAAACCCTGCGAGTGGACAGCCCGAGAAGCCCTGCAGCCTGTGCCCAGGACGGGCCTGTCGGCGCCCCTCCTGCAGCCCCCTGCTCGGCTGTCCTACCCCTCGTGGCCAGAGGGAGACCTGGAGGAAGCATCAGGGACCATGGAAAGAGCACAGCGGCCTTCGCTGTGAGGAGCTGCTATGAAGGATGACACCAAGCACTGACCTTCTATTAGAGAAAAACAACTGCTGCCTGTATTAGGAAATGCCACAAGTGCGGGACCAGCCTCGGCAAATCCGCGGGCTGCCAGCTCACGTCTCGCCACTGCCGTGCCCAATGTGCTACCCCTGTCGAGTGTCTCTAACCAGGTACGATCATTTGTCTTTGGAAGAGGGGAAGAGTTTTAAAGCAAAGCACACAGCATTCAGATTTTTAACTGTAGCATTTACATCTGTGTACGTTGTTCAAGTTACTTAACCATTCTTGATGTTCTTATCCATCCCCACTTGTGTTTGACAAATACATATCGAGCAAGTACTAGGTATAAGGAGCTATTCTAAGGGATGGAAAGCAATGAACAGATTTGCTTTGTGCCTGCAGTCTACTTGGGAGAGACAATAAACAAATAAATAAGTAAAACATAAAGTATATTAGGTGATAATAAAGGTCTTGATATAGAGCAGCACCTATTTAGAACTGGTGTGCAGATAAGTGAAATAAAGTCTGATCCTAAATAAGCTTCCAACATTGCTTTCAGCCCTATTGTTATGAAGATACCAATAAGAAACAGAGAAATTGCTCCTGCTTGGAGCCTCTCATCTCTGACAAGCTTGTAATGTATAGGGAAGCAGGAGCTCAAAGGTACCAAAAACATCACATAAAATATGACCTCTGAAATATACTACCTTGTTGTGGGTTTCTGTAATTGTCTCCTTTCTCCTTTTAATAACTTAAAGACAGGTCTTCTCCAGACCTCCCGCAGCCTATCCAAAGCAGGATAAATTTCCTCTTCTCCAATACTGATGGAAGGAAGGATGTAGTCTCCTGCTTCTCCTACAACATGATGCAAAATAATCCTTGGACCCTTTTCATTTAATCAGTTTTTCTGCTATCTCCATAGGAAATTAGGCACTAACCATGATTGCAAAATTATAAATTTAGGAATCATACAAATGCCGCACAGCACTGTTCCCAGTACATATCACTGACTTTACAAGTGCTCAGAAACCAAATATTCCCCATCCTGTTCTTCATCATCAAGACCCTAGCCCTAGTGTTCCACCCCTTTCAATGTCCCCTAGGACTTTGTTATTCAAAATATGGTCCATGGACCATGAACATCAGCATCATTTGAAAGCTTATTTAAAATTCAGAAGCTCAGAGCTTCTGGCTAAACAAACTTCATCTTAGCAAAATTTGTAGGCATGTCAAAATTCAAGGAGCATTGCTCTAGATCTCTTTCTTTTGCAAAGACAGGATAACAGGTGTTAAACAGTGAAACTAATGATAACAATAAACAACAATAACACTATTATTATTTACTATTACTATTGCTACTGATAATAATAGGATTTATTGAGTGTATACTACTTGAAAGAACCATGCTCAAAGACTTAACAATCATTAGCTCTTTTAACTAGTTCCTATTCAAGTGTCCCTTTGTCTCTGTACTCTTCAGGATTTCCGATCTCTGGATGTCACCTGTTCCATCATTTGCATGGGAAGAGCAGCCACAGGGCATAAACTCATAGAAAATCCAGGAATCGGAGGAACCAGAAGCCTAGTAGGCCACAGGGTTCCCACAAGTAGTACTGGGAGAGCTAGCAGAGCTACCAGAGAAGCCAGATGGTCTGCCAAGGTGAGAATGGACAAAACAGAATGGAGGGGAAAGAGCCACACTGGAAGGAGTTAGATGAACTAGGAAAAAGTAGAGCAGCCTGTCCAAGCAGCCTGACCCATTACTCTCTTGAGTTCATCCAAGAAGAACCCAGAATTTAACCCATAGGTAAAAGTTATAATGCCTAGAAACGTGCACACACACAGAGACACACAAATACTCTAGCCTGATTGAGAATGGGTAGGAAGAATTAGGAAAGGCACAGCCTAGGACTGACCTGCAGATTAGCAGAACAAACAGTTCACTATGGCTGATGTGAGGCCAGAATCTAGGTCTTCTAACTCCAGCCCATGAGAGTCCATTCCACTCTGTTTTATCTGCACAATTAAGAAAGCTACCCATGAGTTCTTATGCATTGTACAGCCCCTCATCTTCTAAGGGCAAAGCCCACAAATAGTAGGATGCTGTAGGAGGCTTTGGTTGGCCAGGTGACTAGGCCATGACAAGTTGAACCAAGGTTGTGTACTGGGTCACCATATAAATCAGCCCACAGTGGCCCATGTTCACAGTCACAACACCACAGTAGTTTCACTGTCGAGTGGCCTCAGAGGAACTGAGTGGGAAAGTGGCTATTTTCGATCACCTAATGTTCTCAATACACCACACACTCTACCCCTAACATTCAGCACTACTGTCTGCACGTATGAAAGACCACCATACTAGACTACACTCTCTTTGAAGTTAGGGAGTAAATATTCCTAACTCTAAGCAAGACAAGTGATGGAAAATGAATGCCAGATGGCTAAAGAGAAGGAACAGAGTCATTTGTGGACTAAGCTCGGGTAAGAGTTAACTCTGCAATTGCTCGACCTTTTCAATCAAGCTTTGTCACTGTTCAAATTTTTAAAAAAGTAAAGGCTAAATACGTAGGACATTGCATCTCTCTCCTTGGCTCTTGGAAGTCTTTTTCTATTGCTGTCACAGTCCCAAGCCCAACCGACATGAGCAGCTTATGCATGTGTCTAACCCTAATAGTCTGCAGGCTCACTATAGGAAGGATACGCTTGGTCTTCATTATATCCCTCTGTGTATAATCTCACAGTGACTGAAACAAAATAGGGGCCATGTAAATAACTGTTTAATTGGAAATGACTTTGGACTCCAACCCCTATGGCCAGTTTAAGCCTGAAGGCCAGCTGTGGTAAACACCGCCGTTTCTACCTCCAGGCTACATCTCTTTTCACGACATTGCTTCCTAGGTTACCATGTCTGCTTATAGACACGAATGGGTTGCTTCAGGTCCTAAGCTCAGACTGAGGCGAGCAGCTAAAGCATACTCTCATTTGGGCTGTCAATCACTCGCTATCTAATATGTTTAGCCTAAGCAATGTATTGATCCTGGTTGCCTGGAAGTGTACTTGTAAAAGGCTGGGTGACATTTCTAAGGAGAGACAAGATACTTTCAAGTCAATTAGAAGCATCAGAAGGTTCAGTGCACAAGGAGGAACTCACCTCGAAAAAACAACCCCAGAGAATGTGAATTGAAGTAAGCCTCCTCTTATACTCCAAATCCTCTAAGAACTGTCACCACCTAAGAGATGTGGCTGCTTGCTCCATCACTCATGCCATAGTGAAGGTGTCCTGGCTTTTTCACCAGACCTATAAAGCACAAAGGGGCTGTGATTGTCAGAAGGACAAATACTGATAATTAACTCATATAGAATTCTAGTCTAAGTACTTGAAATCTTAGATTTAGAAGATGGTTGCTTTCACTTTATAAATAAAACATAATCCTTTCTATTTGCCAAGTACTCTACTTTCAGATAACTTTAATCCTCTTCTTTAATCCCAAGAGTTACCCACTGTAACCCCGTACGTGAGCTTGGACCATTGTAATTATGCCCAGAAGAGGGACGAGGAAATTGGGGTCAAAAAAAAGATATACTGACTTGCTCAAATTCACGCAATTAGGTAGTATCCAAGTAGATAATCCCAAGGATCTCACTTGGCTTTAAATCTGAATTGGAAAAAGGCCCTAGAAAGGCAAGATAGTCACAGGATTTTAATTCTGGCCATGAAGAGTTGAAACAAGTGATTGGGAGGGTTCATTCCTTAGGTCTTCTTGGCAGACAGAGTCCTCCCCTTGGGACACAGGAGAGTCACCAGGAGCCAGGATGCCCTAAAATAACCCACACACTGCGGGCAGATTAGGGATTCATGGAAGTTCATGCTTACAAGTGGAAAACTAGTCTTTTAGAAAAGAGCACAAAACTACAAATTCAAAATTAAGTATAAGAGCAAATATTTGTTTAGAATCAAAAATCAAATCTCAATTAATTATACATCTTTAAAGTCGATGAATATCACATATATCAAAAATTGTAAATAAACTAATAGCTTTACAAAATGCCTGACGTATCCCCACATTGTTTCTTTTCTCATACATTGTTTAACACATAATCACCCCTTCCTATGGCAACAATGTCATAGCAGTTTCAAACAAGAGAATAGAAAGATAATCTAGTCTTTCTCTAGCATAATTGATGAATTTTTTTTTTATCACTGGTAATTTACTTTCAGCTTCACAACTTGTAATTACCAATGTCATGTAAAGTTCCAGGATTGTTGACAAACTTGGAAAAACTTCTACCAAATTTTCTTCATATGTGAGTTATAATATTTAAAAGAATTTCTTGTAGACAGACTTCTAACCATGTACATCCCAAGCCTTCTTTCTTTTCTACTAACCAAGCAGCGAGTACTAGCCAGTACCAAGCAACATAAAACTTCTTTATATCATGATATGACTTCCAAATCTATCACTCTGGAGGGTGGTGAGTAGAAGAAATATTCCTGGAAGCCTTTCCTATAATTGGAGAAGATAATAATAACAACCAGCACAGTATAATAGTGACTTCTACTAAGATATCCACCAAGCCCAAACTAAATATATCCCGCTGGATTCCAAAATGCCCACAGACATTCCAAGGAGACAGAAGAGAGCTCAAAGTTTAAGGAGATGGTGACCCTAACTAATTGCAGAAAAAATAAAATTTAATATTCAAAATATATAGTCATATGACTTTGTTAATTATACTCCCTCTCAGAGCCTTGAAAGGGCTTATGCCAAGAAGGAGTTGCAAATGCCCCTGTTGCTTGTTGGTAGGTTTGCACATCAATAGAATGAAGTTCTCTACCCTCTGAGAAGGTGTAAAGATTCACTTGGGTTAGAGACGAACTCACTAGGACTGAACATGGATTCTTAGAGGCTGATCCAGAAAATCCGAAATCTGCCACACCCATCCTCAACTAGAGATGCGGGATAAAACACAAGATTGGTCAAATACTGTGTGAGGTACAAAAAGTACTTTGAGCTCCTTGGAGGAAGAACAATAAACACAAGTAGAACAGAGAAATACAAAATGGTTTTGTAGACTCCCTGGGGTCTGCTATAAAGCCTGCTTCACTCTGGTACCGAAAGGCTGGCCAATTAATCCCGCTGCACCCTGGCATCCTAGTTTCCACACACTTCCAGTGCCCAGGACTGCATGCAGATCTGGATAATTGGCCCTCTCCTCTCTCCAGCCAAGCCAGGCAGCCGGCTCTCTCTTTGCTCCAACAAATCTACAGCCCCAGTAGCTGCTGCCACTCACTGTTTCCTCAAAGGTCTTAACAAAACTCACTTAATCCTCCTGGCATGGAATCCAGCCACAGTAGGGCAGGTCTTATGAAGTGTGTAATCATAGGATTCTGCGCCCACCCTTACAGGCCTCCAGTGTGACTCCTGCTGCCCTTGCACTGTGCGGCGGTATTACCCATAGTACTGCTCTTCCTCCACTACTGTCCCAGCCACTGTCTTTCTGCTTGGATTGAGTTTCATGTCATTTTGCACAGAATGTAGAAGGCAGGGGGAAGGGAAACTGAAATGGGAAAGGAAGACAGATGCAAAGAAAAGACAGAGGCAGGGAGAGGGAAAAGAGAACAAAAAGTTAGAGAAAACTATACCAGGTCCCTAAGGAAATCAGATGGAGCTGTTCTTTTAACTCAGCCAAGGGAAAGAATGAGCTGTGTTTTTAAGCCTGCAGGCTGTTGGCAAGGAAAATAAACCTAACAGCTCTGAATCCATGGCAGCGAGGAGGAAGGAATGGGAAGAGTGAAGACAGGTGAGTGCGTTGTTTTTGTTTCTGTTTTTGTTTTTGTTTCAGATAAGGGATGGGATGCCTGGATTTTCCCTAATGGATACAAGAAGAATTCCTTGAATGTAGAATGTTATTTTACTCAGCAAAACTCTGCACTGACAGACTTCAACTCCTTTTCTCACGTAGACTGTGAAATTGTGAATTAAACCAGCCTTCACAATTATCTGGAGATCAAAAGGATAAATACTGAATGTATTTTGGGCCTAGGAGGTCACAGAGAGAACTCACAACATGTAAGATTCAAATGGTTATTATTGTTATCATCATCAACGACATCAGCATCGCTTTCATCATTATTAATCTTTCGGATGGGAAAACCCCTCACAAATAATCCCCCCATACTTACTGCTTCCCTTCGCTCCCCAAGTCTTCTACATTAACAGACCCCAGAGAGCAACAGCATGGCATCTTTTCCATGTACTTCTCTCTCTCCCCTTCTCTTGAAAATTTCTTCCATGCAGGTGATCATGTGGATTCTGTTAAAGCAATAGAATTTAAAACAGGAATTGCCTGAAAATCACCAGCACTATATATCTAAGTATTCAGAAATGATATGCAGATCAAATGCAAATGAGCCCGTGGCCCCCTTAACTAATTTGATACACCTGGATGTGGCTCTTAGGAGAAACCTCACAGACACCTGCAAAGAACACTGAACGAATGGTCCCCTTGGTGGTATTTCACCCCTTCTGTTTCTGCTACCAATTCTAAGTAAAGGAAATAATGAGCTAGTGCAAAACAATAACTAAGAGTTGGAAAAAATAGTAACCATTGAATTTCATTCAAGCTGTCATTATTTTGTGCTGAGAAATTACCAGGAGGCATCCAGCCACCCATCAAACCTCAAAATGCAAAGCACACTATACATCTCTTGACAGGGACTTAACGCAAATTAATCAGAGGTACTAACGTCTCCAGGCTCTACCTTCGGTGATGGGAATAGAGGCGCCTAGTCTCTGCTGCCTGGAATAGGAAAAGGGAGTGTTGGTCTTAATCTCCCAGCAGTCAGCAGGGGTGCAGAGTGAGGCAGTTGGACCCAGCTGGCTTCTTGTTTAGAACTTTCTCTGATCTTGAACTGAGGGACAAGTCTGTGATGCTCCCACACTGCAGTAAGAGAAAGCCAACAATTCTCCCTCCTTTTTCTGTCCAGCACTGGAGAGGCTTCTCCCAGGGGCTGCTGCACTGACTCCCACCCACCTGGCTCCCACAGAGAAGTGGGTCTATTAGGCTTAAGATGATGCAGAGGCAGCCAGGCTCAAATTCCCCGAAGATGTGAGTGTAGGAGAAGCAGGGATGAGAAGGAGGAAAATGTATATAGTAGCAGGAGGGACACTGGATAGGTAGCTGGGAGAGGCGTTTGCAATGCTAATGCACAGCAAACCTGACTTCCTATGCATGTGGAATAAATAAAGAGGAAAGTTTCCCAGAACTGAATACAGGATATTTTTTGAGAGAGATCTGTCACGAGCGCTCTACCCTCCAGTCCCCGGGCAGCAGGCTGAAGGGGATTCAGCCTTATGGGACTCATGGGGCTCACGGCTCAGTGTTTATCAGTCAAGGTTCACCCAGGAAAGTAGAACCACCCACCAGACTTTGATGGACAGATACACACGGACAGGCAGGCTGACAGATGGATAGTTGGATGGATGGACATACAGATGGACAGATCCACTTATTACAAGGACTTGACTTCATGCAATAGTAAGAGCCGGCTCAACAGCCTCTGTGCAGATGACAGTGGAGCTTGAAGACCACACAGCAAGCAGTCAGGGAGGCGGAGGAAAGTAAGAACAAAGAAGAAACCACAACCTATCACAGCAGTCTAAATGTCTTAGTCATTGTTGCCCCCTCAACACATACACACGCGCACACACACACACACACACATACGACCTAACAGAGAAAACGGAAGAACCAGAAGACACTAGAGCAGTCCTAGGCCTGTTGCTGCTCTGTGCTGACAAGGTGAATCAGCAGATTAGCAACAACATATGTGAAATAAATGGCTGCTGCTTCGAGTTGGCTCTCCAAACCTCATACGACAATCTTGCTTATGGCTCACCCTAACAGGAACTGTACAGGGGAGGGAATTCTGGGAAATGACTGAGTCTACCTGCCCGAGTTCACACACTGCAAAGCTTCTGTACTGCCTAACACCTCTCACCTGGCAGGGATGGATGGGCCCTATAGCTCGGCTATAGCCATGAGGCTAAATCCCAGGGCTTCCTAACCCCCAGGGCCTTGGAGCTTTGACCCATGATAGAACCAGAAGAAGGACACAAAGTACACTTGAGTGAAAGTTTACAGAGTCACCCAAAGGGCCAAGGCCCAGGGATGGACAGGGAGGCCTGGCCTGACACAGTCTCCTCTCTTCTCCCTCTCCAGGGACCACACACAGCCCTCCTCCAGACCTCGCTAGCAGAGGTTGCTGCCTCCTCTTGGACAGGTCTTGTTCACCCTTCACCTGCCCACCGTAGAAGGGGGCTGCAGTCCTGCTGGAAAGCAGAGAGACTCTTTTCATCCTCAATTTTGACTTTGGTAACAAGCTTCATTCCCATCAGCTGGTCTCAACAAGTGCTGCTGTGAAAACAAAGGGAAATTATCTGAGGCTGGGTAAAGAGGAGTCAGATGTGAGGGCCCCACACTGACATGCACACAGATTATTAAACTCCTCATTAACTGAGCCGGGGCTGTGCCAGGACCAGGCAGGTAGGTGGTCTCGGAGGGTGAACAGGTGAATGTTTCACACAGGATGAGTACATGCGAAAGAGAGAGCAATGGTCAGGGGCAGGTTAGCCGATCCAGGCATTCCCTCAGCAAGGCATAACAGACCTCAGAGACGCCTCCTTTCCCCTTCCCCAAGAGCCCCATGGGGGTGTCAGCTCTTCAATCCTAGAGTGGCCTGTTTCCGCACAACAGACACGCGCCACGGTGCTGCTGCTCAATCTAACTTACCAGATGGCATTGAAAAGTCACAGCTTCTGTTTTTCTTACCCTGACAAGGTTTTAGAAGGGTAGAAATGGAACACTTCTTCCAAGTGAAATAGTGTCTGTTCTGGCACCAAGGAGGCTGCATTCCAACAGAGGGAGGGAGGGCGCTAAGACTCACATATGTGCGTGAACACGTGTCTGCGTTCCCATGTGCACAGGGCTGGGGCTGCTTGGAGGTGGTGTGATGCCTAACAGTCTCCTCTCTGCCGGTGTCCTTGCTGCCTCTGGTGCTGAAAAATGAATAACTCAGGTCACAAACAGGCATGGTCCCAGCATGCACTGGGGAAAAGCAAACTAAGTGTACAAGCACTTAAAATCAGTCCTCGCAGCCTCAAATATCAACAGTATCATCTTAATCTGGGCATCAGGGACAACAGGTAGCCAGGACAGAGACGGCCCGACACTGGAGCTCTGTTCTTACTTATGTGCTATCTTCTGTTAGCAAGCCACACGGTGCAACTGTAAATTGCCAGCTACTCAGGATGGCTAGAGATGCTAGCAAAGAGTGAGCTAAGGGTCGTAGAGTCTAAGAAATCAGTGACCTGTGCCAGAGCAAGCAGAGAAGCAGTGAGACATTCAGAAGACACATCACACCAAAGTCAGAAGAACTCGTTTAGTCTCCTTTCTGCAACTTCTTGCCAACGAGCAGGCAGATCTTTAACCTTGATTTTTCTCTCTCGTAACATCAAAATAACAATACCTGTGTCATGGGGTTTTTTTTGCCACATAAGTAAGAGATGAAGGTATGCATAAACATTTCAACACTGACCAGGAAAAAATAAGGCTAATATTTGAAACTTTCCTAATTAAAATTGTTACTATTTTTATGGTCCTTATTTGATTCTCTCAGTGTCCTATACACGAAAACACTTAATTTCAAAAAGTTAAAATATCACTTTGATAATATAGAATGACTAGGATGTCAATTTAGCCCATTAAATTCAAAGCCCACCTGTTCATCTTTCCTCCATTCTGCCTGCCCTTGCCCACTATGATTGGCCACAGTCAAGGAAAAAAAAAAAAAGGCACTTCTCCAATCATACTCCTGAGTTCAGATCTTTAACTTTGCATAATGGTAAGTAGGTTAAGTTTATATTCCTATTACAGTGTGTGGAGGGTGCAACATTGCACAGTTCTTGTGAGCCTTCAACTGTGGGCTTTGCGTAAGCATAAGCAGATTCTTAATTTTTTTCTTAGCTGCCTACCATCCCCCAAATCTTTTCCCAGGACCAGTCTCATGTGACAATGGCCCCTTTACTCTCTCTAAAACTTAGTCTTGCCTCTTAGGGTATCTAGCATTCTATTTCCTCCAACATCAGATAAATGCATTCTGGGTCTCGCAGCCTTTGAGTTGGGCCCAGGAAAGTAATTATAGCCTTTGCACTTGAGTTGGCCCCTGTACAAGAAGGATTATTCTTTTTTCTTGATAATATGTGTCCTTATTCACCAAGCAGCAACCTCAGGGCACTGTGAGGAAAGCTGATCCCCTCACTGGCCAGAGCAGGAGAAGGATGTAGCCAGATTTTGGCATCATTAAACCAGTCAACCAGCTGCAAGACATTACCAGCTGCCATGTTAATCATTAATGAGGCAGACAGATCCTGTTGCCTGAGTAGTGAACCAAACACTATGACTTAGGTTTTCATTTCATTTAAAATTAACTCACTGAATGAAAAATCAGCCTCTAGCTTCTGACAGGCCAGAGCTGTTGGCACAAAGAAGGGACTGGCAGCCCGGGAGCACAAAGGGAACAAGGAGTCCCTCACTGATCTGATCCAACTGTTTGCAGGCAGCCCGTGTCTTTTAATTCGACTCGATCTTACCTCCTCAATGCTGCTGCTGAAAATATTCACATGTTTCATGCAGAGTCTCTTTGTCACGGCTCCTTCTTGCTGTGGCTTGTGCCGATGTCTCTCCACGTTACCTTTGGTATACCTCAAAAACAAGGAAAATCAGGAACAGAGCCCTGTTCTTTATTTGAGAGTTGCATTTTCTTATTCAAGAAAGACAAATACAGTGTTTTTAGACCTATATTATATTTAAACATGCACAAAAGTAGAGAGAATAATACAATGACCCATAATGAATCCACCATTCTCTTTCAGTAATCATCAACATTTTATCAGTCTGGTTTCTACTATCTTCCAAAATTTGTGATTTGTTATGTTTTCCTTTGAATATTTAAAGCAAAACCAAGATATCGTGCCCTTCTACACTCCCAAATCTTCTACTTGTTTCTAATTAATAAGAATGCTACCTTATCTATCCATCTATTCATATATAATTACTATGCCATTATTAAACCCAACAAAAGTGAGTACATATTTATTACCATCAAATAATGATAACATACTCAAATGTCCCTGATTGTCTCCAAGATGTCAATTTGTAATTGTCTATCAGGATCTAAACAAGGTCCACACACTACATTTGGTTAAAATTGAAAATTTAATTAGATTCATATTAACTGAAAATCATTCTAAACCATGATATATACATCTCATTGCGTAATATGATGAGAAACGCTGGCCAAGTGTCTGGAGGAGGAAAACTGCTCAGCTCTTGGCAGCCAGGAAGCAGAGTGAAAGGAGAAGCTGGGAAGGGAGACGTGGCCTTTCAAGTTAGGCCCCCAGTAATCTGCCACCTCTTCTGATCAGGCTCCTCCTCCCAACACCGAGCCAGGTGTAGTGTCCCATAATTCCAATCACCTTCCACAAGCCACACCTTTGAGAACATGAGACTTTGGGGGACATCCACATATAAACTGTAACATCAGAGTAATAGTCATGACACAGAATTGCCCAATAGTGACTAATGTTTTTCTTTTATAATATGATGTTTCCGCTAAATATAGTTGCCACCATACATATGTGTGGATGGAAAAGTATTACAGCTTTTTAATGATCAATTTGTCCCAAGGTAAGCAAGTGAGAGCCCTTTCAAGTTGGCTTCATTGCTCTTTGACATCACCCGTTTGCTACTTTTTAATCATTTTTATCATGGTAAAATACATAGAATATAAAGTTTGCTATTTTAATCACTTGAAGCACACAATTCAATGGTATCAATTATATTCATAATATTATACAACCATCACCATTATTTTTTTCCAAATCTTTTTCATTAGTCCAAACAACATTTCATACCCACTAAATAATACTATATTTCTTCATCCCCTCCTCCCACCTCTGATAACTCTTAATCTACTTTATGTCCCAGTGCATTTGTCTATGTTAACTAATTCACATAAATATCATACCATACATAACCTTTATATCTGAAATTCACTTAGCTAATGTTTTCAAGGCTTACTCTGTTGTAGCATGTACAATCTACAAGGGGTAATGAAATATATGGTGAATGTTTAAATTAAAAATTTTGCATGACAATGAAAGTTATATTGCCGTAACCCCCCACACTTCAAACAGTCATCCCGTCATTCTGAAGCAGTTCTGAAGGTGGCATCCCATCATTCTTGCCACCTTCTGAAGCAGTTCTGGAAATTCTCTTTCACTACTGTCTTTCCAAGGTGTGAATAAAAATATGGTGACTACTGCTCACGAGTACCATCCAGAAGAAAAGCAAAGTCACAAAAACATTACAGTTCATCCCCAGTTTTTCCTTATTCACTGGATCTGCAACCATGCAACTTCTAGCTCTTCGCCAAAGTCAAAATGACATGAAAGGTGAACATTTTTAATTGATTCAGGACATCAAAGCGACTATCACAGTGCAACTAAAGACACTCATGAAATAACTGAAAAAGCAAAATAAAAAACAGGTGAACAGGAAACAGACAAAGATTTTGTGGAGATGGAAAGGCAACACGGGGATTAGAGAGACAGGAGGTGTAGAAGGGGAAGTAAACAGGATCAGGATGTGATATGGATATGTACCAATTTCCCACGATGAATACATTTATCATGTAATATCAGCATATACTAATAAAAAAAGTTAACCTAAAAAAAGACAAAGCAGACTTCAAGAACTGCTTCAGAAAGTGTCAAGAATGACAGGATACATGTGTTCAAAGTGAGGGGAAGTACTTTGAGGAGTACTTCAATGGCAATGTGTTTTACAGTAATAATTTTTTAAATTTAAATATTTACTGTACTTTTCTATCGCTCCCCGTATGTTTAGTCCCTTATGACAGAATGATATGTCCTATTTATACATACCGCACTGTGCCTATACGCTCTCTGTCCGTGGACACTGGTTATTTCTACCTTTTGACTAATGCTGCCTTAAGCACTGTCACACATAGATCTGTTTTAATTCCTATGTTTGATTCTTTTGTATCTGTATCTAGGAGAGAATTGCTGGATCATATATTAATTCCGTATTTAATGTTTTGAGGACCTGCTAAACTGTTTTTCTCAGCAGTTGAAACTTTTACTTTCTCACTATACAGGATCCACCTTTTTGACAATGTGACCAATTATTCTTAGTTTGCCAGTTTTCTGGCATAACATGATATTCAAAATCATCTTGTATTATTTATTGTTCTAAACTTTAAATCAACATTTATTCAAGCAGCCTTGGTTCCTCTGAGTTGTGAGTAGTGTTTAAAGGACACAGGTTGGGTAGTAGAAGTATTTGTAGATGCTAGACATTGTTGCTTCTGGGCCATCCCACTGAAAGAGATACTCACCCTGTGGATGCCCTTTAAATTCCCAGATTTTCTAGTTGGCCAAAAGGTCCTTCCAGTAAGAATAGCCCAAGGGTGAAGATCAAATCCAGGGCACTGCCAGCACGATGTGGCTTCAAGGTAAAGATCAAGTAAAGGTTGTGGCTATAAGATCTTTTCTTAAGACTTCAGAAATATTTATAATGACGCCTCAGATTTCCTGAGCAAAACAAAAAATTTTCTAAAGTACCCCAACTGGCAGCACTTGGTGTGAGAAAACACCTGTCTCAAAGAGATTCACAGATGCAAAACGGAGTGAACTGCTGCCCCTAAGATTTGTAAAAAACTCAGAAAGTTTTAAAAGTAATTGTAATGACAAAATCACCACGAGTTTAGACTACAAGAAGTGGTCAAAAGATATGGTGAATGTTTAAATTAAAAAGAACTTATTACAATAACAGCTACATGGTCAAGAATGATGGCTCAAGTGGGCTCAAAGCCAGGGGGAGAATTTTGAAAGGGGTTAACAACAATATGTCTCTCACTGTAATACATTTTTAAAATTTAAATATCCACTATGCTTTGTGATCATACCACATTGGTTAACTATTTAGGTCAAGTTCTGTCAAATACAAAGAGTATGGTGTGTCCTCATTCGCATTATTCAGCAGACCTGGCACTACACAACTTCTGGTTCTTCCCCAAAGTCAAAATGACCATGAAAGGTCAATATCTTGAAACAGTTCAGACCATGGAGACAGCCATGACAAGTACGACTAAAGATGCCCGTGACACAGGACTTGCAGAACTGCTTCAGAAAGTGCCAAGAATGATGAGAGAGCTGTGTCTGAAGCTAGGGGGAGTATTATACGGGGGTTGATGGCAATGTGTCTTGGACTAAATAAATTTGTTTTTAAATTTACACATTCACCATATATTTTGATCAAATCTTATAAAATATACAGAAAGAATATATAAAACTCAATGGACATGAAGCAGGTGAAGAAAGTTACTCATCTGAAAATCAGACAACTTCTCGAGGAGCAAGAGAAATGTCTCAGAGAATATGGCCTAGATTCCAGAGGAGACCATCAAAATTGCCAGAACTTATTTCAGGAAACAGAACTGGGCTATTACTGTGGAACAGGCCCCACCCTTCCCAGCAGGAGGAACAGTGAACATATGCTCAGCTGGATTTTACATTTTCTACAGATAATTAACTGCTCTTTGCTTTCCATTTCTCTCTTTTTAAGTAGGAATGTATATTACAGTTAGTCCATGATTGTTCACCACCTTATATAGTTTGTATATCAAGAAGGTAAGTTTTTCTCCAGAATGAAAAGAAATGTACTTAAGAAAACTTTTCCACATCTGGACTTGATGCAGATAACTTAACTGGATACTAGATTTGAGCCTGGTGCCATAATTGGGATTTGGTACAGTTTTCATATGGGAGATGTCTGAGTCACTTTTTTGTCTCTCAGCTAAAATACTTGACACCCACAACTTATAGAAGGAGAGGTTTGTTTTGGGTCAAAGTTTCAGTCTATGGTCAGCCAGCACCAAGGCAAAAACAGCTTAGCAGAGGGGCATGGTAGGCAAAATTTGCCCATGTCATGGTATCCAGGAAGCAGAGAGGAAAAAGGAAGGAGCCAAGGAGGGAAATACACTCTTCTGAGTCACACCCCAATATAAATTGCCTCTTCTGACAAGCCCCAATCTCCTAAGAGCATATTAAGTATAGTGCCCCCATGATCCAATCACCTTCGAAAAACTTCACCTCTGAATACATGAGGCTTCATGGGGGCATCCTAGATCTAATCCATAACATTCTTCCCCTGACTCACATATAACTCATGTCCATCTCATTATGAAAAATGCTTTAATCCATCTCTAAAAGTTGCCACATTTTGAACAATTCCAGCATTGCTGAAAAGTCCAAATCAAAGTCTTCTCTGAGAACCAAGGCAAACTTTTAGCTGTAAACCCTTGTGTCAATCAAAGGAAGTTAACTACTTTCAATATAAATATCACAGGGTAAACATTTCCATTACAAAAGAGAGAAACAGGGGAGTAGAAATGAATCAGACAAAAGCAAGACTGAAAGCCAGAAAGACAAATATTCATGCCTCAGAAAACATAACCTAGCACCCAGGGCAGGTTTGGGTGAAATGTGAGATCCAAAAGGCTTGAGCAGCCCTGCCCCTGTCACATTGCCAATTGCAACCCTCATAGAATCTCTCTTGGGATGGCTCCACTCACTGCCTGCAGCTTTCCTTAGCAGGTGTTCCACAATCCTGGCATCTCTCCACTGTGCTTTCAACTTGATTCTCAAGCTTCATGCACTGCCCTCTCAGGGTCTTATTGCCTGGCCTCTCCGGGCTTCTGATGAAATCTAGGTGGAAGCTTCCATGACTCCATAAGTCTTACATTCTGCATGCCTGAAAAAGCAGCACCACTGGAATAGTGCCAAGTTTTGCTACCAGCTTGAATGGTAGCTCAATCACCTTGGTTCATAGCTAAAGTGTGTTTTGAGGCCTGGACTGCTAAACTCTGGGAAACATTTTCCTCTGCAGCCCAGAAAGAAAAGGACACCTTGGAGCTGTCTCTTCAAATGAAAGCTTTGCAGTTTTGACCCTGGACCCTGCAAAGTGTGAGGTCTTGATAGTGCCTGAAATGCCCTCAAATCATCCTTTCTATTATCTTGATGCAACATATTCAGCTTCTTTTAATGCTAATCTTTTCAGCAACCATGCTTTCCAAGGCACTGACTTTGTGATTGTTTCCGTTCTGATAAAACTGTAGACTTCCTATCTGCTCTTTTCCTTCTGTTCGTCAATGTAGATCTAGTTAACGGAAGCCACCAATACCCATGCCACAGCCTAAATATTGGGTTGCTTCAAAATTTCCTCTGCCAGATTAATTAGTCTACTGACCTTAACGCAGTTTCTCACAAAATCTCAGGACATGGGAAGAATGAATACAAATATTCTACCAGAGCATAATGCCTAAGAACTCTACTCCAACTACAAGCAGAGTCCTTGATCTCAGCTGAAACCTCCTGAGGTTGGCCTTTACTGTTCGCATTTCTGTCAACACTCTCCTCTTCTGAGCCCTGGCCAGTACAGTATCACCCAACAACCTCTGCTTATGGTATTCTAGGCTTCTCTAGTCAGCATCTCTACAGATTTCCAAATTCCTCCTGTAAACCACATCCAAAAGCTTCTAAACCACATAGACAGGTATAGTCATAGCAACACCTGTACTTCTCTGGTACCAAAATCTGTCTTAGTCACTTTCTCATCACTTGCACAAAATACTTGACACATGCAATTTAAAGAAGGAGAAGTTTATTTAGACTCACACTTTCAGTCTATAGTCAACTGGCTCCAAGGCAGAAACAACATGACAGAGGGGCATGATAGATGAAAAGCTGCTCATATCATGACATCCAGGAAGAGAGAAAATAAAGGAGGCAGGGAGAGAGATATAGCCTTCAGTGGGGTATCAGTCCCCATCTCCTAAACAGCACCTTCAATATGGATTCATCAGTTGATTGATCCACTGAAGAGAACAGTGCCCCATGATCCAGTCATCTTCTAAAAGCCCCACTCTGAACATAAAATCTGGGGACCTGGGAGGACATTCTAGATCTAAACTATACCAGGAGGAAAGTGAAATTTTGTGGCCATAGGGAAAAGGGTGATAATCCTTTGAGATGGCCACTATCAATTCTTTCTCTCCTGTATACACATGCTATTTCATACACAAAGGAGTGGAATCTGGGCAAGATTGGTGATTTGCTCTGAACAATAGAATGCGTCAGAAGTTTTGCGCTAGGATTTAAGAGCCTTTGGACTTGCAGCTTCTACTTTTTCCTCTTGGAAATGAGCAGCATGTGTTAAAATCCAATAATCCTGAGACTGTCCCATCAAGAGGTCAAGAGAAAGATGATCAGTCAGCCCTCAATTCTGGCAAACTGTACTAGTATAAGCAGTACAACTTTGGACACCAAACCTGTGAGTAAAGAATACATCTCGGACATCTGAAACCCAGCTGACACCATATGGAGCAGAATTGCCCAGCTGAGCCCAGCCCAGATAGCAGAATGAGGAAAAAATTGTTATTTTGTAAAACTCTTGTTTATGGCGCCTCATTATTTGGCAATAGGTAACTGAAGCACTGCATGAACTTTTCATTTCTTATATTTTATTTCCTTTTTATTTCTATCATATGCACTAGTTATTTTTATAGATTCTGTTTCCATTTAAAATTCCCCATGTATTCATAAATGTTATTCACCTTTTGTACTACACCCATTAATACATTTATCACAGTCATTTTAAAGTTCTTCATCTGATAAGTTCAACATTTGGACTACATAAGGGTCTGTTTCTATTGACATTTTCTTTTGTCCAATTTTAATTTTTTTATAGGTGCATGTTTGTAGTACATAATTATTACATTCCTCATGGGGAGTTGGTACATGTACATTACACATCCTAATTCTTTTTTCATCCTCTCCCCCCATTAGCCTAGCCTCCATCTCTTAATACCCTTCCCATTTAAAAAAGCTCTATCTCCCTACTGCTTATCATCTTTTATTTTGCTCTTTATTTATATTTAGAGTTTCTCATATCCTGTGATATTGAAGCTTGTGTGTCTGATTTTGTTGTGGCTGGTGTCTAGATGTTCCCCTAAAGCCTCATGTAGTCCTAAGTGGGGCTTTTCAGAGGTGGCTAGATCCAGAGTGTGTGATGCTGGGATTAAGAGTGTGGTGCTGGGATCAAGGGCATGTGATTATGAAATTAATCTACTGAATGGTTTGGCACAGTTCTCAGTGTGGATAATGAGAAGGGCCACCCTGGGTGTGAGTGCTACCCACTTTAAAGGGATGTAGCCTGGATAGAATAACAAGTAACAGAAAGAGGGCTACTATTGTTGCTTGTTGCTTACTTCACTGCTCTGCTGCCTTCTGCCTGCCATGAATTGTTTCTTCTCTGAGATGCCCCTCTGCCATGCCACCCTGCCTTAGTGCCATCCAACTATAAATTGAAACCTCTACAAACTATGAACCAAATAAACCTTTGCTCCTTTAGCTTTTGATGCCAGGTATTTTGTCTCAGCAACAAGAAAAGTAACCAAGACCGAATTATTTCACTTAACCTTATAGTCTCAAGACTTTCACTTGATTACTTGTTACATATTCTTGCCTCTTCACCTGTCTCATTTTTTTTTTACTGTGCCAGATACTGTGTGTAAAAACAAATAAGACTTAAATATTTATACCAAGAAAATAGTGTATCTCTTCTTCTGCCAGGACTCTATTAAAAGGCAGTTTCCATTTAATCTATATTGAATTGGGAATTGTTGCAACTTTAATTAGATTCAGTTTACAATTAGATTTAGATATTTTGGGATGAGATTAGAACATTTGCTTTTGGACTGTGGCTTGAAGGATATTCTGGAGATCTGTATGCTTTATATCCTAGTAACTAACTTTCTGCAACATGAGAAATCTCTGCTTTGCAGCCTGACCACCAGTTTTCAGGTCACTGAGGCTGGACCTTAATTTTCTAGCCCCACTTTTAAAAGTTGTGCCTCGGGAGATAGCTCTTCAGCCTACTGTACTGTCTCCAATTTTTGGAGGCCGTCCGCAATGGATTGACTTAGTACAAACATGAAATACCAAGGAGAGAATGGCTCTACCTTCCCTGTTCCTCCCCCAGCCTTCAGGGAGCATCATCACCATCATCACTTGGTGAAAAGCCAGCACGCCTTAGATTTCAAAAGAGTCTCCTGACCTGAGACCACCCCCACTGGGAAAGTGCCTTTCAGCCAGGAAGACCCCTGGCATCGAGCGGGAGATTTGCTCAGCTCGCCTGCCCTCCGCTAGCCATCATCGAGTCGCTGTATAGCAGTTGGAGAATAAATCTGCCTTTTACTTAGGGAAAGCCCCATGATTCTCAGTGGAATTTTTCTCAGCTTTTCTGACCATCCCCACCTTAATATCCTCTCCCTAACACCCAAGGTAGCAGGGAAGGTGTTACTGACATGTTCTGTGGCGAAGGATAGCATCACACCAGCCTCTGTAGGTCATTAAAATTCATGGGAAATTAGCTTGGTTCCTCCTCACCCATGCTTCTGATGGATTCTCCTTTCCCCACTATTGTTCCAGCGAGGCGTACAGCCAAATGCTTCATCTCTCCTTGAACATATCTCGTTTAGGTCTCTTTGCAACTTCAGCCTCTAATTTTTTTTTAATTATGATTTTATGTCTTGCCTAGTTTGTTCTAGTTGCTAAGGGGGCAAATTAAAAAGAAAGCTGCATCCGACAGTGGTGGTTTTTCAGTTTTCTATTGACTTAGTGAGTTTCAGTTCTATAAAACTCAGTTTCTCCATCTGTAAAACAACTACCATCTACTGCTCAAAAAGGAGGCCAGATTAAACAGTGAAGAGTGCCAACTACTTCTAAATGAGGAGGGCATTCTAAAGTCCATTTTAATCTGGATACAGCACATCTATCTGCTTCTTCTCCTTCATTTTCTGTACTCTGTAGCTCCAGTTTTCCTTCCATCAGTTCCTCAAATGTGCCATACTAGGTGACATTTGAATATGATGGTCCCTTTACCAGGAACACTTGCTTCGTCTTTGCCCCCTTCGCCTTGCTAACTCTTGTATAGTATTTGTCCCAGGAACCGTCTCTGACCCCACCCTGCCTGGTAAGAGCTTCACAACCACAGTGTGCATCATCCTATATTATGACTGCATGTTCCCCACTGGACTCTGCAGACTTACAGAAACTGTGCATGTCTTTTGAATTGTTGCACCATAGCATTTAACAGAATCTATAGAGTAGGCAAACAAGTATTTTTCCTAAGTAAATGAGTAACTGAACAAATGAATCACTATAAAGAGTGTTATTTCTCCATTTAGAAAATATTTATCATATACCTATTAGTTACATAGCATGACACTAGATGCTCTTAGAAGAGTAATGTGCATCTATATATAACATAAGCTCCCAGCTTCAAGAAACACCTATCTAGCCAGAAAGAATACAGAAACATAAAGGAATAGTTAATAGCACTTCAAATACTCAATAAAATAAGATGAACATATAAAAGAGAAAATAATTTCAATAAAAAGATAGGATCAATTATTCTAAGAGTATCAATGTTGCTGATGTGACAAAGATATAAAATCTAAGAATGAATCTTCTTTGGCAATTAGGAGGTTAATAGTGAACTTTGGAAAAGGAACTTCAGAATCTAACAACAAAAGAAACCAGACTGCTGGCCATTTGGAGTGAAAGAGTGAGAAGCAGGGTATGTTAGAGGAGCCCACATACTCAAGACATTTGGCAAGGAGCAAACAGAGGACATTCCTTTGGAGGCAATAGATCAAGCTGCAGATGGGAAAGCGCTCACAGAAAAAGAATGAAAATGCCCTGAAAAGCAAAATTCCTGATAGAAATTCATCCTGAAAGAAGAGATAAGGACCAGTGCTGCCTAGTAGGGCTAGGAGTGAGGTTAGGAAATGAGACTCTACCCCTTCCTCAAAGATAGGAAGGGAATGAAGGCAGACACACTGAGAAAGAAGGTTGTGAAAAAACCCACCTATGGCTACCATTGTCTCAGAAAAGCAAAACACAAGACCATATTCTGAGCAGCATGGGGATGGCCAAGGTAGGAGACTTAAGGAGAATGGGGAAGGTTTAGAAGAGTGAGTACATAAAACTGTCCTCTCTTGGAGCATGATCTGTGCCAGATGACCTGTAGTCATACTGACAGGGAAGATACATGAGGGGCACCAGACATAAAACTTTCCACTGTGATACAGCTGGTTTCTCCCAAAAAAGCTGATGAACAACACTTACAGTGAAGACAAAGTCATGTTCAAGTGCATCCTGTGTCAGAGTCACAGTGAAAAGGAGGAAAAATAAAATCTAGGAGACGCTAGATTAGACCTCAGCTTATACAAGAGACATTCTATGCCCTTAATCGAAAAGGCAGAGATTAGGTTGAATTGTAAGCCTGCAAAAGAATAAAGAGAGAAAACACAGAAATGAAGATAAGGATCAGAAGCCTCACTTGGTGCAGTTTAGTAGCCACTGCACAACATCAAAGCTTGTTTGGTTTTATTATTAATCAAGCTGTTCATCATTTTAACCACTTCTTCCTAGAGGATTTTAATCATGTGCTAGGACTTTATTAACAGACAAGCAGATAGCACCAGAAAATGGTGTCATGGTTATCTGGGTTCAAGATCAATGTCAGAACTCTAACAAAAATAAGTCCTGGAAAAGCATTACCAAATCAGAACTGGCACAAAAAGAATAAGTCAACCTGTTCCCAGCCAACACCGATGCCTGGTGGCATTCCAAGCTAGACCTAGGAGAATTTGGGAGCATGCACTCCACCTCTAGTTCCTGTGTTTTCCACAGCACAGGGCAACAGAGATGACAAACAACAGACTGACCTGATCAAAGAGACCAATACCCGGGAAGAGAGTCTCACTTTAGGACTGAAGCCATACAGAGACTAGGTGACTAGGTGACTAGGTGACTTCCACAGAGACTAGGTGAGAGACAGCCTTAGGAGATAGTCTTGGCGAAGGTGAGAGCTAAACAGATCTCCTTGGATTCCCTGGGAGGCCTGAGCTCAGACCAGGAAGATCATGGGGCATTCTGTTGCGGCATGCCAGGTTTGGTGAGTATAATTGTCAGAGGGGGAGATCCTGAAGAAGGCATATTTGGGCTCTAGCAATGCTCCCAACATCCAGCAGAAATCAGTGGTCTGAATTACCACTACAGGTCAATATAAGGGAGGGGAAATTGTCTTCACTAAAATCAGAGTCCTCATTGTTTTGGTAAAGGGCTGCTCATGACTGGTTCCTAGGGTTTGTCAATATCCAGTTGACATTTGATGCCACTGTTGTCACTGAATTTACTACCATAGACAAAGTAACAAAGTAGTAGCCAGCAATTGGTTTTTACTCTATGCCAGCGCCTGGAGGAATCATAGACAAGACTGTGGCTCACTGCCAAAGAATAGAGCACTGGACCAAAGAATTTGCAAACCCCAGCACAAACAAACAAACAAAAAAAACCCAGACATATGATAAGACCAGGCAACAAAATGCCTCCCAAAGCTTTCAACTCCTCCAAAATCAATATGGGGGATTGAAGGGGAGGAAATGATAAGCTACACAGTAGGTAGGTCTGAAAGGGTACCAATGAGGGTAAAACAGTTATATAAAGTGCTTAGTGAATTTGAAGAAGATATAACTAATCACATAATGACCATATTGAAGCAAATGATAGCAAGTCTAGAGAAGACACTAATAAACAGCAAATGGAGCTAAAGAAAGAGATTCAAAACATAACCGCCCAGAATAGAAAAGAATGGGTGTCCACCAGAAAGTTCCAAACAAAAATGCAGATTAAAACCATGGTTGAAAATATGGATGGCAGAAATGACCAATGTGAAGAACGAGTATCAGATGTAGGAGACAGGGTTGTGGTCAACAATCACTTAATGAAAGATACCTCAAAAACAACAAGGGGACTTGAAAAAATGGAACCCACAGCTCCTAGAGGACTCAAAGAAGACTAACGTAAAAGTAATTGGAATTAGCAAAAGAAACAGAAGATAGCACAAAAGTCATAAAAGAACCAGTTTATACAAGTAATAGCAGAAAACTTTCAGGACATGGAAAAAGAATTTAACATACAAATAAGTGAAGAATATAGAACTCCAGATAGCCATAATCAGAAAAACCACCCCATACCAATAATCAAAATACCAGAAATATAACACAAAAACAAAATCTTAAAGCCTACTAGAGAAAAGCAATGAATCACCTATAAAGGAAAACCTATTAGAGTTACAGCAGATTTCTCAATACAAACCTTAAAGGCAAGGAGAACATGAAGTGTTTCAAGCTCTTAAAGAAAACAACTTCCAACCCACAATGTTACATTCTGCAAAATTATCTTTCAAAATTGATGGAGAAATAAGGTACTTCCATGATAAAGAAAACCTAAAAAACATGACCACCAAACAAACACTCCAAAAAATTATCAGGATATCCTAGAAGGAGACAATGAAACTAACAATGCCAGAATGTCCAATAACATGAATATATTGGGTAAGGCTAGCAATTAAGTAGAAGAGAAAGAAAGCAAAATAGCAACAAGAAATTAGTATGATGACAAGAATGAGTCAATACCCCCCTAAAAAGAATGTCAATGCCTATAACTATCAGTGAAAGTGGACTCAATTCACAAAATAGATCAAGAAACAAAATCTAATGTTATTCTGTGTACAAAAAATACATTTAACACAAAAAGAAATTCATAGACTAATAATAGAAGGATAGAAAATAATATTCCATGAAGTGGGAACATGAAAACAAGCAGAAGTAGCTATCTTATTTTTAGATAAAATGAATTTCAAGCCAGAGCGATCAAAAGAAGCAAAGTAGGACATCACATATTGGTCATCACAACTATTCAACAGTAAGGGAACAATTACAAACATATATGCACAGTGCATCCAGCTTCATAAAACAAACTCTAATGGACATAAAAAATCAGATAGACATTAATAAAAATTATATTGGGGGACCTCAATACTCCACTGTCAAAATAAACAGATCAAATAAAAACAAAACCAAAAATAAAAAAACACCCAACAACAAATATTACAGTTGAATCAAATCTTTAAGCAAATGAACTTAATAGATATATGCAGAAGTTCCAACCCAACAACAGAAAACACATTCTTTTCAGCCACACATGGTGTTTTCTCCAAAATAGACCACATACTAGTGAATAAAACATGCTGATGGATAGCTAGCAAAAATTTTTTCCCAGTCTGTGGGTTTTCACCCCACTCTGTTAGTGATTTCTTTTGCTGTGCAAAAGCTTTTTAATAGCATGTGGTCCCAAGCACTGATTCATTGTATTGTTTCCCACGCAGTCTGGGTTCTGTTCATAAATTTTTTTCCTACCCCTATGTCTTCGAGGGTTCTTCCTATTCTATTCTCCAGTAAATTCAGTGTTTCTGTTTTAATGTTAAGATCTTTGACCCACTTCGATTTTAGTTTAGTACATGGTGAGAGACATGTATCTAATTTTAGTTTTCAGCAAGTGGCAAGCCAGTTTTTCCAGCACCATTTATTAAAGAGGCTATCTTTCTTCCAGTGAGGGTATTTGGTTCCTTTGTTGAAGACGAGGTATTTGAGTGTGTTTGGAGTTGTTTCTGCATCTTCCAATCTGTTCTGTTGATCCTCGGGTCTGTCTTTTTGCCAGTACCATGCTGTTTTTATCACCGTAGCAGACAAGGTCTAACAGCTAGAATATACAAAGAACTCAAAAAAATCAAACCTCCCACATTTAATTTAAAGACCCAATCCAAAACTGGGCATCTGAAATGAATAAACATTTCTCAGTTGAAGAAATAAAAATGGCAAATAAATACATGAAAAAGTGTTCAACATCACTAGTCATTCGAGAGATGCAAATCAAAACAACGTTAAGATTCCATCTCACTCCAGAAAGAACTGAGTTTATGAAAAAATCAACCAATAACAAATGCTGCCAGGGGTGTGGGGTAAAAGGAACCCTCCTCCACTCTTGATGGGAATGTAGATTGATCCAGCCACTCTGGAAATCAGTATGGAGATTCCTCAAAAAACTACAACTAGAGGTTCCATTTGATCCAGCTATTTCCATACTGGGTATCTTCCCAGAAGAATTAAAAGCATCATACCACAGTGACATATGCACAACCATGTTCATAGCAACACAATTTGTACTAGCTAAATCTTGGAAACAACCTAAATGCCCAACAACTAATGAATGGCTAAAGAAGATGTGGTTTTTCTACACAATAGAGTACTACACCATCATAAAAAGGATAAACTAGAGACATTTGTATGTAAATGGACGTACCTTGAGAACATACTCTTAAGTGAAATAAATCAGACACTCATAAGTATACATCGAGTTGTTTCTCTGATATGAGAAACCATAAATGTAAATAAGGACAAAGAGGTGTAATAGATATTATATAAAAGGAAGATAATATTCAAAAGAGAGGAAAACTAGAAAGAGAGAAGGGGAAAAGCAGGAAGGGAAAAAAGGAAGGAAAGGGGAAAGGGAAATAATGGAAAAATATGAATAAACCTGCTGTAAATAGGGAAAGAGGGAACGGAGGGGAGGGGTGGGGAAAAGGGGGGAGAACCAAGATGCATCGTGTACAGGTACAAAATAACTGTGGTGAATGTGATCATTATGTATACAATGTACCAATACATGTTCTTGGTTAAAAATTAAAAAATTAAAAAATTGAAAATAAAATAAAATAAAAATAAAGCATGCCTAAGCAAAGACAAAAAAAAATAGAGAGAGAGGAAAAAAAGAAATTTTACCACGCATATTATCAGATCATAGTGCAATGAAACTAAAAATCAATAGCAACAGAAAGTACAGAAACTATGCAAACATATGGAAATTAAACAATACATTCTTGAATAATCAATGGGTCCCAGAGAAAATTAGGAAGAAATAAAACAGTCCCTAAAATTAAATGATAGATAATGCCAATGTAACATACCAGAATTTATGGGACACATTTGAAACAGTCCTGTGGGAACTTTACAGTGGTGAATGCCCACATCAGAAAAATAGAAAAAGCTCAAATAAATAACCTAGAGCTGCTTCTCAAGGTCTTAGAAAAACAAGAACAATCCAAACCCAGAGCTTATAAAAGGAAGGAAATTATAATGATCAGAGCAGAAATTAATGAAATGGAGACTAAAAAAATAATACAAAGAATCAATGAATCAAAGATCTGGTTCTTTCAAAGAATAAAGTAAACAAAACCTTAGCCAGTCTTACAAAAAAAAAAAGGAGAGAAAAGACACAAATTAATGAAATTAAAAATGAAAAGGATGAGAACACAATGGATACTGCCAAAGTCCAGAAAATTATTAACAACTACTTCACAAACATGTATGCCAAACAATTGGAGAACTTAGAAGAAAGGGAGAGATTCCTAGATATGTGAATTGCCAAAACTGAACTAAGAAGATCTAAAAAGCTTGAACAAACAATCCAATAACAGGCAATGAAATTCAAGCAGTAATTTAAAAAATATCTACCAAGAAAAGTCCATAACCTAATGGATTCACAGGCAAATTCTAGAAGAACTTCAGGAAAGATTTAACACTCTTACTCCTCAAAGTTTTTATTTAAATTGAGAAGGAAGGAGTACTTCCAAAATTATTCTCAGAATCTAACATTATCTTCATTCCCAAATCAGACAAGGATACAACCAAAAAAGAGAACTACAGGCCAATTTCTCTGATGAACATAGATGCAAAAATCCTTAACAAGATACTGGCAAACAGAATGTGACAAATCATCAAAAAGATCATACACCATGATGAAGTAAGCTTCATCCCAAGGATGTAAGGGTGGTTCAACACATGCACGTCAATAAATGTGATTCATCATAAATAGAAGCATGGACAAAAATCACATGCTCACCCCAATAGATGCAGAACAAACCTTTGACAAACTCTAACATTCATTCATCATAAAAACCCTGAAGAAAATAAGTATAGAAGGTCTTTATCATTTATCAAATGATAAAAGCCATTTATGACCAGCCTACTGCTAACATTATATTAGATGGGGAAAAGCTAAGGGCCTTCCCTCTAAATCAGGAACAAGAATGTCCATTATCACCACTCCTGTTCAACACCATCCTCAAAATATTAGCCAGAGCAATCAAGCAAGAGAAAGAAATAAAGAAATAAAAGGGATACTTATAGCAAAGGATGGAGTCAAAATATGATTATTTGTAGATGGCATGACCCTTTGCATAAAAGATCCAGAAAACGTCACCAGAAGACTCCTAGAATTGATAACCAAATTCAGCAGTGTAGCATGATACAAAATAAACACACAAAAATCCATAGCATTCTCACAAGCTAATAACAGATTCACTGAACAAGCAATTAGAAAAACAATACCATTCAGAATAGAAGAAAAAAAATTAAATACTTAAGCATTAACCTAGGTAAGGGAAAGACCTCTACAATGAAAATTACACCAGACTGAAAAAGGAAATAGAGGACATCAGAAAATAGAAAAATATACCCTGTTCCTGGATAGGCAAAACCAACATGGTTAAAATGGCTACACTTCCAAAACTGATATATAGATTTTATGCAATCTCAATCAAAACACCAACATCATTTCACACAGAGCTAGAGAAGACCATGCTAAAATGTATATGGAATCCGAAGACAGCCAGAATAGCAAAAGCAATCCTGGGTAACAAGAGCAAAACAGGTGGCATCATAATCCCACTAGTCATACTATAGAACTACAGAGATTAAAGCAGCATCGTACTGGCACAAAACCAGGCATGTGCATCCATAAAACTGCAACACCCAGAAGAAAGGACTACTTCCAAAAGAAGGTTATACCAAGTATTCCTGAAAAGCAGGATGTAGGCCATGGCAGTGACAGAAGAGAAAATCAGCAAATTTTAAGAATTGAAAGGGGAGTTGGGAATTTAGCTCAGTGGTAGAGCACTTCCCTAGCAAGTGCAAGGCCCTGAGTTCGATCCCCAATGTGCACGCGCACGCGCGCGCGCACACACACACACACACAAAGAATTAATTTAAAATGTTGGAGGGAGTGGGAAAAGAGGTAAATACATTGATGTGATCGAGGATCCAGAACGTAGGAGCAAGCTTGTAAAGATGTCTCCCAGGGAGCAATCCAGTAGAAGTAAGATTATCTACAGCGAAAACAGCATGATATAAACTAAATAGGATCATTCATAGATATCCTTTGCCCCCAGTTTTCAAGGCCCATGCCCAGCCCAGGGAAATAGGCAGGCCTCTGTAGAAGAGTATGATGTAGAAATCAAAAGGGCACAAAAGATTCTGCACAAAGACAGATTCCATGGTATTTCAGTGGACCAGGGCTGTGTTCTGAGTGACTCTATGCTACAATTTAGAATTTAAATGTCCCCCAAAGCTCATGTATTAAAAGCTTGATCCCCAGCTGATGGCAGTATTGACAAGTGGTAGGAGGTGGGGCCTAGCTGGAGGAAGTACTATAAGTCACTAGGTGCATGCTTTTGAAGGAGATAGTTTATCCCTGGTTGATACTCTCTCTCTCTTGCTCTCCTCTCTCTCCCTCTCCCTCTCTCCTCTCTCCTCTCCTCTGTCTCCTCTCTTCTCTCTCTTCTCTCCTTCCTGTCTGCCAGGAGGTGATCAGCTTTCCTCTGCCACACCCTTCCACAATGACATTTCTGCCTCACCGCAGGCCTAAAAGTCATGGAGACAGCTGACCATGGACTCGATCCTATGAAATAGTGAGCCAAAATAAATCTTTTTTCCTTAAATTGACTTTCTCAAATGTTTTACAACAACAATGAAAAGCTGACTAATACACTTTGTGACCTCAGGAAATTGGAATTGGGATATTATACAGTTTGGTGGAGGTGATCTGGAGTTAACAATTGAAATATGCAGGGAACATTTGTCATTTTTTATATCAAGCATCCATTCTCCTCCCGCATGAGAAAATATTCTCCCACCTAGGTATATGTGGTCTGGGAATTGGATAATTCTGCCTTCCACCACCATATTCCATTAGAGATGCTAAAGGGAAGCAGGTCCTCTTCCTCCTATACATTGCCGTCCTAGGAAACAGGCATTAGGCCTAAACAGAGTCAATTAGCCTCAGGGCTTTAAATCCTAGACAGGTAAATGGAGGTGAGGATTGTTGGAGGATGCGGTGGGAGTAAGAGCAGCCTTGATGCTTCTCATTTTCTAAGCCTGGTCCTTATGTTCTCATTAATTCTCTCTGCCCTTCAATGTACACCCTTTCTGCTTAAAATTGTCAGAGACAATTTCTCTTGCTTGCAATCAAAATCCTTGACTGGTATACATGGTATGGCAGATGGTCAGAAGGATGAAAGTGAATTTAGTCCATCAGCAAGAACAATGTTGATGCAGTTGACCTTGAAACGGAGATTAGACAAGAAATCAAGAACACGAGAAAAATGTTACTGGTTAGGGTGGGATCAGGTACTCAAAAGATAAGAAAGTTGAACCCTTGAATGGTGAGAAAGAAGGAAAACAAATGTACGTTGGTAGGGTTTTAAAAAGAATAAGAGCTACTGACCACTCAGACCTTATTGTCTAGCAGAGAAAGATAATTATGTCAGCAATTACCATTATATATGATAAATATTACAGTTTAAAAATGAGCTTTGGAGTAGAATTGTCTACATTCAAGTCTAAATACTTACGAGTTATATATATTCTCTGTGCCTAAGTTCCCTTATTTGTAGAATGGGGTAATAATTCACACACAAAAAGCAATAATTAAAATAATGCAGACAACGTAGCACATATTCACCCCCCCAGAAAAGTTCTTTTTATAGAAAACAAATAGGGTGTTTTTTAGGGAACATAAAGCCAGTCCCCTAACCTGCTGTTGGAGAAAAGGCAGAAGTTACTGGAAGATAGTGAAACCAAAAATGAGTAAAAACAATAGCAATCATTACATTTATTGGGCTCTTTAAATGCATGAGAAATATTATCGTGGTTATTCTCCACAAGAGCCCTGTAAGGTAAAGCACCAGAATTAGCACTAATTTATAAATGAAAGAAACTAATGCTCAGAAAAAGCAAGCACAAAGCTAAAATTACTCTGTAAACTGGGCAGTGAGGGAGAAGTGGACAGATCAGCGCATCTCAGACCTCTGGAAGCAAATTTGTGATCAGGAGCCCGTGACATCCCTTGCTGCTGAGGTCCCACCTTGTTCAGGGTTATTTCTCCACCTATGCTCATCCTTGGTTTCACAACATAAGATATGCAGAGGATACAACTCATTAAATCAGATTTTGTTTGCTATCCTACTTCTCAAAAGTATGTATTTTTCATAAACAAAGAGTAAATGCTGTGGTTATTAATCTGATAAAATTAATGTATTTTTATCAATTAGATTCACATCAGAGGACCTATTAAAGCTGGCTCTCAACAAGCCTGCTCACATCACTTTTGTGTCTGATGGAAATGAAGAGAAAACATGCCAAGTGCCCTCCCTTCTGTTTGAAGAGAGGCCACATTTGTCCCGCATTCTAATCAAAGAAATGTGCTAGCGCCTTGCCCGGTCTGAGCCCTGACTTCATTACTAAAATGCGGTGTCTGCCGAGGTGGGTGACTGGGGCAGCTGTTCAACATATGCCTAGCAACACCAAACGGCCCCGTTAGTCCAGGAAGTGAGGGATGCTCTATCCCCTCGAAGCTGAAGGGGAAATCGTAAGTAAGCAGAAAGTAATTACCCACTTGGAGCCTGTCCAGGCCATGTTCAATGCAATTGAAAGCTTCTGTCCTTGATGCCAACCTTTTGCAGCTTAGGGAGGTCAGAGAACTTGGAATATTTTCACCACTCTACGCTGCGGGGACCTGTTCTGCTTTGAAGATCTGTCTGAAATTCACCAAGGTCACCAAGGGGAGGGATTACTGCATTCTTAGCGAAAGAACATCCTGTCTCATGAGAGTTAACATCATTTCAAATGCTCTTTGGTTCATTTTAAATATTGCTGCTTTCTCTCTTCCTGCGCATAGAGGTGTGAGAACTGCCTTCCATAGATACTATCTCATCTGAGCAGCACAATGACCATGTGAATGAAGCACAGTGTATGATATTATTCCCAATTCATAGACAAGGGAAGTGATTTTAGAGGATAATTGATCGGATGAGCATGGAGTCAAGGTCTGCTGAGACCCGTCATCTGGGCACTTGGTGTCCTTTTATCTTACCCCACTTCCCTTCTAACTGAATGATTCTCAAACTACGTATATTGGGAGACAAGTGGGTTCTCTTTCCATTGCCTTAAATGTCTTAAATTGTTGAAAACATTTACTTTCAAAGTAAAAGTCACATGAATTGATGTTTTAAAGATACACATTTAAGCTTCTGGTCATAGGAAGATGATGGCCCACTAACCCCTTCAAATTCAACCCTAGAGAATATGAAAAGGCAGGAAAGAAATATGGATTTTGAAGGCACCTACAAAAAAGTATGTGAATCTCCTGGGGAGACTGAACGTTGTTTTGAACCTGTAGGTTGGAGGTATGCTGCACCCTGAGACAAAAGGCTGGGAGAGGTGCCAGTAAGAAAGTGGACTGGACGAAGATCTTCACTGCTGCTCTTAGGTTTCTCCCTCGCCGTTCCGGACAACCATCTCCAGCCCTTGCCTTGCAGAAGTCTTTTTGCAGTGCAGACTATGTGTATCAGCAAAGTAGTACAGATGCATGCTTGGGGAGGAGATGCTGAAAACGGGCACAGGTGACCAGGCACTATAAGGCAGCCACCACAAGAATACATGGCCACACTGAGTGCATTAGCACACACCGTGTCCTCAGACAGGAAGAATCTCACTCCACAATACACAGCCTGCAGGGCAGGCAGGTGGCAGCTCCGGCACCACTCTCTCCCACAAGCAGGGATGATCTGTACAGTTAGGAGTGGTGGCCTGGCCCTTCAGTCTCTTGGCTCTCACTGACTCCTCCTCCAAGCTCCCACTAGGGGAATCATAGTCTGTGAAGATTCGCTCATCCCAGTGCTGCTTCCATCTGAGAGCTTAAAGTAGAACTCCTGTCTCCCGTCTCTGGATGTTGCCCAGGGGAGAGACAGTCTGGGGAATGATACAAAGTGTTTTCGTGGTACCTGTGGCTCTGTGCTCTGGGGCTCAGTGTCTTTCATTTTATAATCACCTAATAGAGACTAGATCCTGATAATTGGCCTTCCCCAACAAATGTTACCAGGCAGAGTAGCTAACATCTACCCAAAAGCATGAACTTACATGTCTAAATAAAACCACAGTGTAATAAAGACAGACAAAACTAGAATACCACCTATATGTGAAACAGTACCATTTGTTCAAATGGAAAAGACAATGACATTGGTACAATAACTACGCCTACAGAGATGCAGGAAGATAATAAAGTAAAGCAAGAACAAGAAGATTTGAAAAGAACCAAGTGAAATATTAGATGCAATAAAAATGTACAGTTAAAATGAAGAACATAAAATGTGGGATAAATAATAGGATGGAAGAGAGCTAAAGAAAGACTTAGTGAATTAGAAAATTAGAATAAGAAACTCTAAAAGCAGTATGAAAGAAATAAGCTGTAGATAATACAATTAGAAAAAATAATAAAGCTAACAGATATGGAAAATTAAAGTAGAGGCTCTGGCATCTTGATCATGGGCTCTCAAAAGGAATGGGATGGAAAGGCAGAAAGGAGAAAATATTTACCCAATAACAAAGATAAAATTTTCACAATTTATGAATGATAGACTTTCTCAAAATGAAAAGCTCTTGAAAGAACAAATAGGAGAGATAAGGAAAAATCCACTTACTCAATGTGTAATAAAATTTTTAAAAATACTAAAGCTAAGAACATCGACTTCAAGAATGTGGTGGGTGATCTGTGAAGTAGCAAGCGATGGGGTGATACTAGAATATTCAAGAACCCTGAGAGCAAGATGATAATGGAAATTTCTCTTAAGAAGATAATGCAATATAGTTTTAAAATATTGAAGAAAAATTTTAACCTAGAGTTTCATTATTATTTAAATACAAGGTCATAATAAAAACATACAATGTTTTGGGTTGTTTGATATTCAAAAGTTCACACTACATTCAAATAGGGAAAAAATGCAGATATTGCAAGAGATAGTGTGCAACGTAAAAGTAGTTAACTGTCTTGGTGACAGTTACTCTTAACTGTTCAGGCTGCATCTTCAAAGTGACTTGAAGAAAAAAGAATATACAAGTAAATAAAAATAAGGGAAAACAACAAACAATTATAAAGACAACACAGATTCAAAAAAGAATATTAATATTTTGGAGCCCTAAGAAGAAATAGAAAACACGTAGGGTTGAAATTAGTGGAAGAAGTAGAAGAAATACATAGAGCAGTAAATATATTTAAAACATGAAATAAGAGTTAAAGACATCCTCTTCAAAAATAATACGATGTTTATGTTCAGGTTGTTTTAGGGGTAAATTCTACCAAAATTCCAAGGATTTGTCATTTCTTATGTCGTACAAATTTTTCAAGAGAAAAGAAAAGTCAAAAACCCCATCAATTTCATTGATGAAATTAATCACTAATTGGGGCTGGAGATTTAGCTCAGCAGTTAGAGTTCTTATCTAGCAAGCTCACGGCCCTGAGTTCCATCCTTCTCACCAAAAAAATAAAAATAAAAATTAATCACCAATTAAAACCAAATAAAAGTAATGTAATAAATTAAAATTCCAGGTCTGCATCATGTGAAACATAGATTAAAAATTCTAAATAATTATCTATATGATTAAACTTAAATGTATCATAATGACGTAGTGTTGTGTAGTTTTTAAAATTTATCTTTGAGAGATATACACTGAAGCATTTGCTAAAATGATAAAATATCCAGAATCTGCTTCAAATGACCAGTATGGGGAATGTGAAGGAGAAATAAGTGAAACTAGATGGACTATGAATGGAAGTGAGATGGTTGGTATGTAGGAAATGGTTATGTCATTCTCTGCACTTTTTATTTATTATTAATTTTACATAAGAAAAAAGATTTCATGTAGGCTATTCTAATATAAAAATAAGAGTTTCAAAATTAGATAAATCTACAAAATGAAATTTGTAATAGTATTATACTTAATGATCAAAGGTCTAACATCTAGAATATACAAAGAACTCAAAAAAATTAAACCTCCCAAATTTAAAGACCCAATCCAAAAATGGGCAACTGAAATGAATAAACATTTCTCAGACAAAGAAATAAAAATGGCAAATAAATATATGAAGAAATGCTCAACATCACTAGTCATTCGAGAGATGCAAATCAAAACAACATTAAGATTC
>PVJO010013895.1:0-50216 GCA_004026905.1 Hystrix cristata
TTGCACAGACTAGGAGACCAGGGTCGGGCAGCGGGGGCCCTGGGGAGGCAGCCCCAGCCGGGGATTGGTGTAGGCTGCGCTTCGAAGTGGCGGGGGCTGCGGGCCGAGGAGCCGAAGCTGCCATCATGAAGGGCAACCCTGTAGGGGCGGCAGGTACGAGCTAGCTTCTGCTTCCAGGGACAGGGGGAAGTGACTCTCCACCCCTGTCACACTAGAGGCCAGTGTCCGGACTTCAGGCCAAGTCTGAGTCCAAAGCCTTCTCCACACGGAGTTGGGAAGTAAAGGCAGGAATTATTATGCCCATTTGACAGACGAGGAAATTATGACTCAGAGTTTACATAACTTGGCCAAGGTCACACGGCAAGAAGGTAGAGACTGTCAGCCCACTCCCGGGGCGCTGTGAAAACCCAGCAACGTGATGGCTAAGACTCCCCCACCACACCGGCTCTTTGTAGGCACACAGGCTGTGCTGGGGCCTTTACTCTGTCTCTTACTGATACTTTCTGGCAACTTCAAGACCCTCCTAATGTGACAGTAAGAAGGGCTAAAGAGGAAGGGGAGAGAGTGTGCTGAGGGTTGCTGGTCCTTGAAGACAGCAGTGCCATTAAGTACTAACCCTGCCCGGCCTCTGTGACCTTTTGGGTTTGGAGGACTCACCGAGACCGCCGGAGAGGCTTTTCAAACTTCTTGGGAGTTTCACGGAGTTGCACTTCCGCCCTTTTGGCTCTCTGAGCAGCACCGCGGCTGGAGGCAAGAACCAGCGCCTTGTGAAAGGTGGCAAAAAAGGAGCCAAGGGCTGGGGATTTAGCTTAGTGGTCAGAGTGCTTGCCTTGTAAGCACAAGGCCCCGAGTTCAATCCCCAGCACCCCCCCCCAAAAAAAAGGAACAAAAAAAAGAAGCCAAGAAGAAATGGTTGATCCATTTTCTGAAAAAGACTGGTATGTGAAGGCACCGGCTGTGTTCGGCATAAGAAATATCAGAAAAACACCAGTAACCAGAACTCGAGGAACCTATTGCATCTGATGGGCTCAAAGGTGGTGTGTTTAAAGTGAGCCTCGCTGATCTGCAGAATGATGAAATCGCCTTTAGAAAATGCAAGCTGATTACTGACGATGTCCAAGGCAAAAGCTGCCTGAGGAACTTCCATGGCCCGGATCTCACCGGAGACAGAATGTATTCCAGGGTCGAAAAATGGCAGACTATGATTGAAGCCCACGTTGATGTCAAGACTACCGATGGTTATGCGCTTCCTTTGTTTTATGTTGGTTTTACTAAAAACGCAACAATCAGATTCGAAGACCTCCTAAGCACAGCACCATCAGGTCCGCCAGATCCGGAAGAAGATGGTGGAAATCATGACCCGAGAGGTGCAGACAAATGCCTTGAAGGAAGTGGTCAATAAGCTGATTCCAGACAGCGCTAGGAAAGACAGAAAAAGGCCTGCCAGTCTATTTATCCTCCTCATGATGTCTTCGTCAGAAAAGTAAAAGTTCTGAAGAAGCCCAAGTCTGAATTGGGAAAACTCATGGAGCTTCATGGTGAAGTTGACGGCTCTGGAAAAGCTACTGGGGATGAGCCTGGCGCTAAGGTTGATGATACGAACCACCAGTCCAAGTATCTGTTTAAAATCCGGATTGTTAATAGTGATAAATAAAATCCTATTTGAAAAAAAAAAATCTCAGCTAATTCCTCTTGCCGAGAGTCGCTTGAGGGAAAAGACTTGAGGTGAATGAAAGCTCACTGAAAACATCTGCAGTCAACTTAAAAGGCAGCGAAAAGATTTTTCGGTTCCTGTTACGGTCACGGAAGCACGCGGTCGGGGGAGGGAGCTGCGCGCGCGGCTCGGATTCACGGCCGGCCCTGCGGCGCTTGAGAGTCCCTGCCTCGCCCTTGTCAATCACGCCAGCCTAAACACCTTCGTGCTAGAGCGAGTCGTCACCTCACGATACTGGTCCGGGGTGGCGCACCGGCACGGCTGCCGCCAGATCTCCCTCGGGAGCCCGAGGTGGTTTCCGGCTGCGCGGGCAGCGCGGGAGCTGAGAGTCACAGCGAGGTCCGGCTGCACCCGGTTTCATCAGTTTCCTCCCGGCGCCTGGGTAAGGCAGCACTGCAGGGTTGTTCTAATTTGCATTTCTTTGGGACTATCCCAGGGTTCATTAATAGGCTAAGAAACACCAGGGTTGCCTGGGAAGTGTGAATTAAGGGCACATATTTTCTCTTATAGAAAAAAAAGGAATTTTGAGCCGGGTGTGGTGGCGCCTGCCTGTAATCCCAGCGCGCAGGAGGAGTGCCGAGAGTTCGAGGGCGGTCTGGGCTACGTGAGTTCAAGGCCAGCAAGACCTTGTCTTTAAAACAAAAAAAAAAGTAATTTTGATTCTTAATGGGATCAGTTTAAATTTCCACTTGCATTTTGGAGGGCTTTTTTATTGTGAATATAATACACCTCTAGGAAATTGCATGAAGCCTAAATGTCCACCTCATTAAACTGTCACAAAGCCAATGCCCCAGTGTGTTTCCCACCAGGCCATAAACAGTATGCGTAACGCCAGGCCCCAGGAAGGTCCCAGATGTCCCTTTGCAAGTGCCACCTCTTCATGAGGAAGTACTCACTATTCTAATACTGTAGTTTAGTTTTTAAAAAACAGCTAGTTTAGTTTTTCCCTGTTTAAAAATTTTCCAAGCATGGAACTGGAGTGTGTGCTGTTTTGTGTCTGGCGCCTTCGGGTTTGGGAACTTCATGTGCCTTGCTTTGGGCGCCTGAGGTTTGGTCACTGCCATCGCTGTTCACAGAAACAGACAGCAGCCCTCCTTCTCCTGGCAAAAAGACCTCGGCCTGCTTCCGGCTGGGGCTGCGGAATAGTGCTGCTTTCCCAAACTCCACTGTCCCGCCCTGTCCGTGCCCCTGGGGCCCACCGCAGCAGCCCCACCTTCTGGTAGGAATACACCAAGAGGTACGGGTGCTGGGGGTTTGTCTTTGACTGTGCTTGCACTTTAGTGGTCAGATGAAACAGACTGTGTTCAAATCTGGGATCTTCGCCTTGTATAGCTGATGTTCCTGCACCAACGATAGGTTAATTTATTTGGATTTTAGCATTAAAAGTTTAATTCTGTGGAAGTAGCTGCAGCATGTGAAGACGAGTTGCTCCACATTTGGTTTCTCTTTGAATCCTCCTCAGGGTGTGACCCCAAGTTTTGTGGATGAGTAGAGGTCTTTATCTGTTTCGGGGACAGCCCTTCTCCCGGCCTCCCACTTGGACTGTGGGGTCCCCCGTGGTATGGCTTCTAGGAGGCTGTGCCTTCACTCTTTTCCTGAAGCTGAGGGAACTAGGGTCTCCCTCTCACCATCGGTTGACTCCCACCCAAGGCCTGGCCAGCTCCCTGCTTCCTGCCTTCTTGAACAGTCGTGATCTTGTCCCTCCTTCCAAGCAATTCTCCAGCTTCACAGGAGACTAAGAAGTGCTTAGCATTGGGAGTGGTGGCCCGTGCCTGTCATCTCAGCACTCTGGGAGGCTGAGGAAGGAGGATCAAAAATTCAAATCCAGGGCCGGGCATTTAGCTCAGTGGTTAGAGTGCTCGCCTTGCAAGCACAAGGCCCCGAGTTCAATCCCCAGCACCACACACACAAAAAAAAATTACAGTAAAAGACACATTGCATCATTGCATTAATCCCCCTCAGAATACTCCCCTTTGCTTTGAACATGCTTATCCCATCATCCCTGCCACTTTCTGAAGCAGAACCGAAAATCCTTTCGCCTGTCTTCGGTTGCACTGTCCTGGCTGCCTCAAGGTCCCAAGTCAACTAAAAGCATTTACCTTTCGTGGTCGTTCTGACTTTGGGGAAGAGCGGAAGCTGCAGGGTGCCAGATGTGGCGAAGGTGGATGAGGATACCCATAATGGTTTGTGAGCCCACCCTTCTGTCGGATGGCACTTGGCAGCAGCATTCACTGTATTTCTTGATCACACCTTGTAAAGACACAAAGGAGGATTTCCAGAATTGCTTCACAAAGTGCAAGAATGTTTGAGGTGAGGGGGAGTTTTTTTGGAGGGATTAATGGCAATGTGTCTCTTATCGTAATACATTTTTAAAATTTAGGTATCAAGTAGCTAATATTTCATTCTTCTCCTTTTCTTCATTGTTTTTGGTGTTTTTTTGTTTTGGTTTTGGTGCTGGCAATTGAACTCAGGGCTTTGTGCTTGCAAGGAAGCACTCTAACCACTAAGCTAAATCCCCAGCCCTGCATTTCTAAAATTTAAACACGCATATTTTCTGGTCACCCTTATACTTCTTTTTTTTTTTTTTTTTGTGGTGCCGGGGATCGAACTCAGGTCCTTGTGCTTACAAGGCAAGCACTCTAATCACTGAGCTGATTATCCCCAGCCCACCCTTATACTTCTTTAGATGTGCTGTATGGTTTGTTTGTTTAGTTTTTTTTAACAGGGTCTCACTATGTAGCCCAGGCTGGCCTTGAATTTGCAGCCATCCTCCTGCCTCAGCCTTCCAAGTGCTGGGATTACAGGCGTGTGCCACTATAGCTGGCTGTGTTAATTTATGTATTTTAAATAATTCCCCTTTCCTTTTCTTTGTCTTCATTACTGCATATAGGCTGTGGTTAAATGTACTAGTTTGTACAGGTTTGGTCAACTCTTTTCATCATGAGCCACTAGTAGATGTTTCAGACTTCGAAGGCCCATTTGTCCCTGTCCCGGTGACTGGCCCTCTACAAATGAGTAAAGAAGCAAGGCCGGGTGCCCACAGCGCACACTGAAATAAGAATTTGGTGTAACTTTTATGTATCGTGACACATTTTCGTCTTTTCCAGTCATTTAAAAAAGTTAGTCGAGGGCTGGGGATTTAGCTCGGTGGCAGAGCACTTGCCTAGCAAGCTCAAGGCCCCGAGTTCGATTCCCAGCACCGAGTGTGGTGGCTCGCACGAAGAGGCTGCAGGTTGGATTTGGCTCACGGGCTATGGTTTGCTAACCCCTCAGCACGCAGGTCGCAGGCTATTAAAGGGAGATGACCAAGGGGACTGGCAGAGTGGGAATTGCCTGAGAGTTTATAGACACAAGGAGACATTAGATTGACTCCTGCACCCTTAAAAAAATCAACAGACTTAATACATTTGCAGAAAAATTGAGTGGAAAGTGGAGTTCCTGTCTCCCCTACTCCCTGTTCCCTTTCTGCTGTCCTAACGTCTTGCAGAAGTGTGTAATGCGTGTTATAACTGATGAATTGATACCTCATTGTTGCCTCAAGTCCAGTTAGGCTCACTCAGTGTGGCTCACTGCAGGGCTCTGATACAGGTGAAATTAGAGTGGCCCACATGAGTTTCCTCCGGCCTGAAAATCCTCTGGGTTCCACTCGGACATGCCTCCCTCTCCCCTCGGCCATCTTTCCACTGTCTCCGGTTTTGCCTTTTCCAGAATATCATAGTTGGAATTGTACAGTATGTACCTTTTCAGGCTGCTTCTTTCACATAGCAGTATGCATTTAAATTGCCTCCATGGCTTTTGTGGCTTAATAGCTCATTTCTTATTGCTGAATAATATTGCATTATCATCACACCTGGTTGTACCCGTTTTGGGGCCCCTCCTCCCCTGCATCCTGGGGGATCCCAGTGCCTCACACTTGCTAGGCAAGCACATAACCACTGAGCTACACCTGCAGCCTGTTTTCATTTTTAGTGTAATTTTTGTGTAATCAGATATTGAGCTCTCACTGTGGGGAGCCTCCTGCTTAGCACTTTACTCTTTGTGGTAGAAGCTACTGTCACCCCCGTTTTGCACGTGAGGAGACTGAGGCACAAAGAGGTGTGTCACTGGTCAAGGCAGAGCAGGAAATGGAGCCGGGCTCCAAACACTGCTCCGGGCAAGGCAGCGGCACAGACCAAGCCTGCACCCGAGGAAGCTGGGCCCGGAGGCAGTGTGGAGGCTTGGCCTAAGGGCCAGGTTTTGACGAACCAAACCCCTGTGAGCAGAGCTGTGTGAAGAATCCCCAGCAAGGAGGACCTGCTGCCCCTCTCCTGAGCCCCTGCCCTACCCTCTCCCCCTCCCAAGTGGTTTCTCAATGTTCCCACCCTGATGTCCCTCATCTTTTCTCCTGGAAGACCCCAATAGACACAGCTGCTGATGCAAAACAATGGGTGAGGTTGGGCTGTGCTTGGTTCCGGAGGTGGGGACTGGACGGGACAACTGGGAGCTAACTAGTGTCCCTGGGACCCTCCCCAGGACCCTGTCGGAGCAGCTTTCTCCAAGTTCTGTGTCTATTCAGTGTGGAAGCGAGAAGCTGTTTCTTTGCCCTCCAAGGTGGGGTGGTGAGGATGGCCTCCAGTGTTAGGCCATCGAAAAGCCCTGACCCAGGCACAGTCTGGAGCTCCCCATCTTGTTCAAGAACCTTCTATGTGCCGGGCATGGTGGCACACGCCTGCAATCCCAGCACTGGAGAGGCTGAGGCAGGAGGATCACCATGAGTTTGAGGCCAGCCTGAGCTACACAGTGAGACCCTGTCTCAAGAAAACAAAACCAAAACCAAACGGGTGATAGTGCATGCCTGTAATCCCAGCACTCAGGGAGCCCGAAGCAGGATTGTAAATTCAAGCACAGCCTGCACAACCGAGCGACAGAGTGAGACCCTGCCACAAAATAAAAAAAATAGGGCTGGGGATTCTCTTTGAGTTAAAATTCTTGTTGCATATCCTTGCCAGCTTTTGGGGTGGCCACTATGCCGGATTTTAGCTGAAATCTGAATCCATGTGTGGTACTATCTCCTTTTAATTTGCAGCTAAGGACGTATACGTACACATATATACATTTACGTACGTACATGTGTGTGTCCTGAGAAGAGGCCCTATCTCATTCGCACTAGTGCCTAGAACAGTGCTTGGTCTGTAGATAGCACTCCAGATGTTCCCCTAATGTGGTGGCTGGGTGTCCTGCTAGTCTCATCTGCACTTGGGTCTAAAAATACTGCCCCCAGGATTTTACTCAGAGAAAATGATTAAAACTACACGGGGGAGTCCCTCATGTTCTCTCTCATTCAGAACTCAAGAGATGACAGTTTGCACTTTTTTCATGTTGCTTTATCCAGAATCTAATATAAATGGATGTAAAAATTGCCAAAAAAACCACCATTGTAAGAGCCTTTTGTGTAGAAACAGAATTTCCATACTGTACTATAAAATTCAAGGAAGATAGCACTAAATTCATTTGGTTAGAATTAGTGTGCTTATACATTTAAGTGAGAACTTTCCAAAGCTCACAGTAAGTGAGAGTTTATTAAATTATACAAACATAGTTTAGAATATGAACAGGAACAAAGCTTAGAATGGAATTGGAAAAGGAGTTGCTGTGTTAGAGTGAAATTAACATGAATTTTTTAAAATCTTTTTTTTTCTTTGGCACTAGGGATGAACCCAGGGTCTTGAGTACACTAAGCACACGCTGAGCTACTCCCCAGGCTGGGTTTTTGTACTTAGGAAAGAAGGAAATGTCCCCACCCTTCTAGGGAGAAAGCTAGGGGGGAATGAGCTCTCATCACTCACCGGACACCAACATGACGTCCTTCAAGGCAGCAGGAACTTTACTGGATTCCTCACCTTGTCAAGATGTCAGAGAATGCACCCCAATAAGCGTGTAGAAAGCCCCAGGGATACTCATTTCTTTAGTCTGGCTTGCCCGGTCTGCTCCCGAGAACCTGTATTTCCAAATGGAACCAACTCACCTCCTTTCCTCGTACCCCAGGGCTGCTTCATATCTTGAGATCACCTGAGCTCCTTTCTTCTCTCGGGCAGTCTGCCACATCTTGCTGGTCGCTCCTCTTCTGCTCCCTTCTGTCGCTGCCTGTGACCAGGCCCCATGGCATCTGGCACTGTAGGTCAAGAACTGTCGGTTTCCTGATCCAGACCCACACCACGCCAGTCCAGGACAAAGCTTTACTCCCTGCACTGCACTGGGTCACTGAGTTCCTTAGGGTGTAGGAGCCGGAGCTGGAATCCCTCCTCCTGGCACTGAAGCTGTCTAGGAGCTTACCTGTCTTGCTAACCTGCTTCCCTCAAGCCCACCACCAAGCCCCATGGCCCAGGTCCACATGTGCCTTCCTGGCACCCTGGCTATGCTTGGAGGTGCTTCTCTCAGTGGTAATGGCTCCCACACCCAAGTTCCACAGGGAAACTCTGATGCCTCTCTGACCCCAAGTTGTTTTATTTTTTAAGACAGGCTCTCACTATGTATGTAGTTCAGGCTGGCCTTGAACTCAAGCAAGCCTCCTGCCTTTCAAGTACAGAGATTACAGGTGTGAGAGACATGCTTTCATACTCCCAGAACACCCCCTGGGTTTGGTCCACACAAGGTGAGAAGACAGCAGTGTGGGAAATGGCTGTCCCCTCCCAAGCACGCTGCAGACGCACTGCGGGTGCTCTAGCTTCTCAAGTCCCACGGCCCTCAGCGGTGCCGAGGCCGAGTCCAGGCAGGAATCACTGTCTTGGGCACCTCCTACAGGGCTAGGCCAAGCCAGCAGTGCTAGACTCCCCGGGACAAGATAACCCCAGCATCGTTTTTCCCTCTGGTTTTTGATGAGCTCAAATCCTAACATGATTCGAGGAGGATTGCAGTGTAGAATTGTGGCAAGTTCAACAAAAAGCACAGAAAAAAGAACTCTATGTTCATGAAGAACTCACTGATGATGCTGTGAATTCCCAACTGCCTTCGTTTCTCATCAGCTTGGCCATGAGCTTCTCTAAGAGAATCCCAGAGTCATAATAAATTCTGGGAAACTTGCCTTTTTTCTCCTGGGTGAGAAAAGTCCTTTGGGACGTGCTGGCTCCCTACCACAGGTGATCACAAGGAACAAAACCACCATGACAGATGAGCTTCTTATGCTAAGGAGAGACCGAGATACATCAGGAAATGCAACTCTGATTCAAGCACCATGAAATTTTGTCAAGCAAAAATAGTCTTTATTCAAATTTAATGGAAACAGGGGTCACTATACTTTGCAAGACGGGGAAAAATAAAATTAAAAAAAATTCTTTTCTTTTTTTTTAATATAAAACAATATAATCACAATACCAGAATATGGAACTCTACAGTTTATTTCCTATGGGTTACTGCAGGTATCAATTTTCCTCGACTGTGCTATTCACAACTTTGTTAAGTCCAAAAATATGAAACCAAAGTGGTAGGAAACTGAAGACTTAGCACTTTCACTAAATGGCATACATCAAAGGGCATCAATTCAAGGGCAAAAATGGTTGAACTCACCATACCTACCTATGCCATCATTCCAGCCTTAGAGCCGTCCAGGTACCGAGCTCCCTGTAGGAAAGACCAGGCCTGAAAGCCAAGGCATTTTGGATATTCTACTGTGGGCCATGAGGAAAGGGAGTTTCAAAGAGATTTTTTTTTCAGTCGAGCAGGAAGGCCTGGCGCCAGGAGGCTTTACTGAGAGGAAGCACTTAGATTTAACAATTATAGACACACCATTAGGGGAGTTAAAAATGTACAGCAGTGACGGATGTTCTACCTCAATCACTTGTGCTACGGCTACCAAACATGTACAAAAGACTTCTCGGGTAGTTCCAGCCGTGGGCGTAGCCAGTTAAGACCTTGAATGGGACCTAGATCTAGACCGGGAGGGCGATCTGGAAGCAGACCTGGATCGAGACTTGGACCGAGATCGGGTTTTTGAAGCTGACTTTGATCTGGAGCGTGATTCTGTTGGAGGGTTTGGTTTCGATTTGGAATTGGATCTTGACCTGGACCGGGTCTCCGGATTGGGGCCGGCATCCTCACTCTCCCCTCGGCCTTCCCTCTGGCCAGACTCGGCCTTGGTGTGTTCCCGCTCCTTTGACACTGAGCGGGACTGAGACCTTGACTGGGAACGGTCGGTGTCTTCCTTTTTCTTCTTCTTGCTGCTGCTGCCCACCTTGCTGTCTCGCTTGGCGCTGCGCTTCCTGCTCCGCTCGCTCTTGCTGCGGCTGCGGCTCCGACTTCGGCTCTCCTCCCTGCTTCTCTTCCTGCCCTTCCTCTTGTCCTTGCTTTTGCTGCGGCTGCGGCTGCGGCTGCGGCTGCCCCCTTTACTCCTGCTCCGGCTCCTGCTCTTGAGCAGGCTCTTCTCTTGGCTCCGGCCCTTCTCTTTGCTCCGGCTCCTGCTTACGCTCCCTCGTTTCTCCTGTTCCACTCTCCGCTCCTGGCTCCTGCTCCTACTTTTACTCTTGCTCTTATGCCTGCTGGGACTCCGACTCTTGGGTTTCCCAGTGCTGTCGTTGTTCTGGATCTTGTCTTCAGCGTGGTCTTTACTCTTGCTGCAGCTCTTGTTGGCACTGCGGCTACGGCTGCGGCTCTTGTCATCCTTGCTGGGGCTCCTGCTCTTCTCCTTCTTGCTGCGGCTGCGACTCTGGCTGCGGCTGCGGCTCTTACTCCGGGAGTGGGAGCCTGACCTGAGGAGACATGGGGTGTGTGGTGTCACACTTCATGCTAATCGGGATGCAGACCACAGTGAGTGTGGGCGGTGCCGCCAATATGGCACATGGTTGCACTGCCAAAGACTGCTCTCTGGACACCCCTCCCCCCCGATTCTAATGTGGAGCTGGAAAAGCTGGAGTGAGTGAAGATGGGGGACGAGTAAAATCAAAGTGAGACATGGTGCAGGTTCTTCCTACCAACCTCCCTGATCCCAAAAGCCGGAGACAGACCCACCTGGACCGGGATCGACTACTTTTGCTGCTGCCACTTCGGCTTCTGCTCTTCCGGGAATGTCTGCTTCGAGAGCGAGACCTGTGGGGACAAAAAAATTTTTTAATTTGCTGACAAAGGGCTAGCTAGCTAATTAGAGTCAGCCAAGACATTCTTTCTTGTTTATTTGTGGTACTGGGGATTGAACTTAGGGCCCTCTGCATGCTAGGCAAGTGCCCCACCACTGACCTCACCCAGCCCCCAAGACATTCTTTCAATCAAAACATGGACACTTCCAGCCCGGCATGCTAGTGCATGCTGTAATCCCACCTGCTTGGGAGGTTGAGGTAGGAGGATCAAGTTCCAGGCCAGTATGATCAACTTATTGAGACCCTGGTTCAAAATACAATAAACAAAAGGGCTGGAGATGTAGCTTAGTGGCAGAGCACTTGCCTAGCATGCACAAAGCCCTGGTTCAATGTCCAGTATCATACAAAACAAAAACAAACAAACACACACAAAAAACCCCACAGCTCTGGCTGTGCCTAGACACAAATTCTTTCCTGTGGTCTAGGCCCACAGATCCAGCCTCCTGCAAACATTCCCCCTGGAGGGCTCACCAGAAACTCTTCCTGCCCCCCAACCCCCATCGTCTCCCTTGATCTGCTCCTTTTGTTGGGTTATTCCCACTAACACCACTGTGGTTTAATCAGTTCGTCATATGAGAAACTATAGCCATCCTTGACTCTATCCCTTTACATGCTGACAGTTCTGTCTCTCCATCCTCTGCGTTCACCTGGCTCTGCTGCTGCCTCCTGGGTCACCATCACCCCTCCTTAGCACCACGATCAGCCTCCTACCTTGCCTTCCTGCAAACACGCTCCTCTTTCTTTTCCCCTTACTGTGACCAGAGTTGTCTTAAAAAGACTCTCCAACCTTTAGAAAATCGTTCCTAAGCCCAGACTGCAGACTTTTTTATTACTCTGGGGATCCCATGTATAGGGCGGGAAATGCAAAGGATGAGCCTGGGACATGGAGGAAAATGTTTAGAGCCTCCTGGGCACCATCACCTACAAAAGGCTCTTATCAAAAATGTCTGACCTGCATCTCAATCAGACCTCTTCAGAACTAAGTTCCACCTTATAGGAAGACCAGTGGATAAAGAATCATTCAATAATTATAAAAGGAAACAGATGAATTCAGAATATTGAATAGTATTTATTAAAAAGTTAAGAAAAATAAATATCATGGTATGTGGGTGTGGTAGGGCACTGTTCTAGGTAAATGAGACTTAACAACTTTTTGTAATATATGACTAGATTAAATTCTGATCAGGAAAAAACCCAGCTATAAAGACATCCATGGAGCAATTAGGGGAATAAGAATAAGGCTTGGACATTAGGTGACTGATGGAGTTAGTCTAAATTCCATCAGATGCTGTTAAAGTTCTAAGCGGAGAACCTAGAACTATGGTTGTCATCATTCTTGGAGACATACTGAATTATGAGGGGGAAGTCCCATAATTCCCACAACTCTTACAAATGCAAAATAAATGTATAGTGTATATGTATGGGCTGGGGATTTAGCTCAGTGCTTAGAGGGTTTGCCTCGCAAGCATGAGGCCCTGAGTTTGATTCCCGGTACCCAAAAAAAAAAAAAAAAAAAAAAAAAAGAGAACAATCTAAGCATTAAAAAATTATGACTGCAGGGGGATGGTTAAGATCAAAACACAGGAACTAAAATGAACAAACAAAACTAGTGGGGAGAGTAGAGCAAGGGGGTGATGGGGGTGAAAATGATCAAAGTAGTCTATGTGTATGTAAGAACCTACCAAAATGAATACCCATTAATCTGTATAACCAATATGCACTAATAAAAAAGTGTGGAAAAACTGTAACAGATCAAACATCAAATCCATACACATCCAAGAACTTCTTCACACTCATCCTAAGCAGTAACCCTTTTCATCTGCTAGGGCACACTTAATAGTCTGCAAGTTGGTAGTTAGGATGGTTCAGGCTGACAACTCCTGGGTACACTCAGCCATCTATTGTCATTCAAAGTAGGACATCTTGCAGATAGCTTGTAAGTCACACAACACGACACATGTACAAAGTATTACCATGACGTGGTCTTGCTAAAATATGTCTTTTTTAGCCAGGTGTGGTGGTGCATGTCTGTAATCTCAGCACTCAGGAGGTTGAGGCAGGAGGATTGTCGCGAGTTCAAGGCATCCTGGGCTACCTAGTGAGTTCAAGGCCCGCCTAAACCACACAGCGGGACCCTGTCTCAAAAAGAAAAAAAAGTCTTTCTTCTAATGTCTCAAGATCTAACTATGAGTTCACAGGAAATAAGGGAGATGGGATAAAGGAATGTGTTTAAAACTACCCTAATGATGCAGTAAGCAAAATCTAAACTGTGGGAAAAATCTTCACAACAGATGACCTTGCTTCTTCAACATATATACATGAAAAATACAGGATCCTAATACAACCAAACCCCACCGCAAAAATACCTATTTTGGACAACTGGGAAAATACAAATACAAACTAGATATTAAATGACAGAATTATTAAAACTGGAGGGGTGACAGGCACAGTGGGATTCAGGGCTCACAAAATGATTTTCTATGATGCTTTATATAATTGAAGTTTTTCATTAAAAAGTTAAAAAAACAAAACAAAAGCTGAAAAGCATACAAGTCCCCAGAGACTTCTCCTCCCCCATACCCAGAGTCTGGCCCAGAGCTTGGCATGGTCTGGAGGCCCCTCTGCCTTGTCTCTAGCTACTCCCCTCCTATCCAGCCTGGTACTGCCCTTCCTAATCTGGAACCCTCCTTCCCCAGGACTCCAAGAATGCCCTTTGCTCTGCTAGAAAAGCCCTGTCCCCCTGCCTTCTGTCTCTCCAGTTCACCTTTTCAGGCCAGGCTTCTGTGGCGCCACCGAAGTCTTTGCCAACTCTCCAGGTTACTTGTGCTGTGTGCAGTCCCTTCAGTGAACCTGTCACAGTAACAATCACTGCATAATGTACGTCTTCTCTAGTAAGGACAGGGTCAGATCTCTCTCGCTCACTGTCACTTTCCTGACACTTAACTTGGTGGTGCCTGGCCTGTGGGCAGAGCAGCTGCCTAACATGACAAAGTCTCCACTCTTGAGTAGCTGTTTTATCTGGGAGAGTAACCAAGAAACCAGCGGCCATGTGCCCCCCAGACAGTGTACGACTGGGGAATGAAAGGTCACTGATTCCTGTTTCAGAAAAAGGACTTTACTTCTATTTGTACTCATTACAAAAAGGTTCCAGAGTTTTACAAATAAATGTTCGAAGTTCTGACTTATTGAACCAGAGAGAATCATGTTATTGAGCGCCCACTCGGCCAATCTGTGTGCTAATAACCTGGTGCTTGCTGACTGACAACACAAAGACACTATCAACAGTACCTCGAATGACTCCGGCTCCTGGAGTAGGACCGGCGCCGTCTAGAACCTGGCTTATCTTCAACCAATCTGATTTTCCTGCCATTGACTTCAGTTCCATCCAACTTTTCCAAAGCTCTTTTCATATCAGAATACGATACGAATTCAATCACTCCTTCATTTTTGCGTCCCTTGTGAGCATCTGCATAGGTGACTTCTCCTGCCTGACGCATATAATCCTAAAAAAAAAAAATTCTTGCGTACATTAGGATACACTTTGCTAAAATATCTAATGCAATCATTACAGTGAAAGCTTTCCTTTTAAGAAATGTCAGTCAGGGTTGGGGATTCAGCTCGATGGTTAGAGTGCTTGCCTAGCAAGTGCAAGGCCCTGAGTTTGGTTCCTGGCACAAAAAAGAAGAAATGTTAGCTTTCCTGAGAATGAAGTTCATGCTTAAATATTTCCATATACCCACCAAACATTTACTGCGATTCTTTAAAGCACCAGGGATTAGGTGAGTTTCAGAGGTAATAATAAAGAGATATTAAATTGTTCCTTTAAATAAATTTACCTGTGAATGTAAGAATTTTTAATTATCATTTCCTGAATTTTATAGTGGCAAATTATTTATTTATAGCAGGTCACGTCACTACATTTAAGTTAGGTCTTTTTTTGTCTGACAGTCTTGCTATGTATATGTAGGTTCAGCGTGGCCTTGAACTCACTATGTAGCCCAGGCTGGCCTCAAACTCGAAGCAATCCTGCCTCAGCCTCCTGAGTGCTGGGATTACATGCATGCACTATTATGCCCAGCTCTAAATTAGGTTTTTTACATTTCATTATATATCCACGTTTGAAAAAATATATATAGAAATTGGTAAAACAGAAGCAAATTCATTATGAATATGAAATTAACCCACTGTCCATCTCTAATTTCAAAGTGGCATGACCATCCATGTCCCATCACTACAAGTCTTTTTCTTCATTCTCTTTCAGATTTCAATATGGTTTAGTCACAGAATACAACTAAGGTATTATACGCTAAATTAATTTAGTGTTTGAAAAGAAAATGAAATTGGAATTAAATTTTTAAAAACTGGCAAGAATGATGGGATAGCCAGGTGTAATAGCACACACCTGTGATCCCAGCACTCAGGAGGCGGAGGCAGGAGGATTGATTCAAGTTTGAGGCCAGCCTGGGGTACATAATGAGACCTTGTCTCAAAAAAAAAAAAAAAAAAAGAAAAGAAAAGAAAAGAAAAGAAAAGAAAAGATGGCATAAATATGTTTAAAGTGAGGGGGAGTATTTGGGGGGTTAATGACAATGCATCTTGTTTGTTTGTTTGTTTGTTTTGGTGCTGGGGATCGAACTCGGGTCCTTGTGCTTGCAAGGCAAGCACTTTAACCACTGAGCTAAATGCCCAGCCCTTACAATGCATCTTTAATAAAATGTTTTTAAAAATTTACTGCTTATTGCTAATTTGTCCACATTTATTTATATATAATATACAAATAGGTATTTGTAGAACAAATATATGAAATATTCAGTGGAGTACATTTCTGTGTATTTTTCTGACCACAGTCACAAATAATGAATATTATCATTCATTGTTTTTTTGGAGGCACCAGGGATTGAGCCCAAGGCCAAGGGCTGTGCTGGGTAAACACTACCATTGTACTACACATAGTCCTTGAACATGTCCCCGGCCCTTAAAGACATCATTTTATAGCTGTTCTTTGCTCACTGCATCACAAACATGTTTACATGTTTTAACATATACACAATCTTCATAATTAGTGTGCTCAATACTTTTTATGAGGATCTTCCAATTGTTAAGACTTTTAGGTTATATCCAGATTTCTGCTATTGTTCATAATCAAGCCACGAACAGCTCAGTATAAAAATTTCTTTTTTTAATTAGATTATTTGCAGGAGTGGGGATTCTGGGTAAAAGGTAGGAAGTCACCCAAAGTGGGGTATCCTTAACAATGAATGAGGAGGATAGTCAGGACGTGCCTGGGACTTCTCTTGCAAAATGAGATCTGGGATCATTTTGGTGATGCCCGGTAGTGTCACTACTTTTGTCCCATTTCCAAATTAGTAATAAAATCAGCTAACATACTGAATATTTATTACATGATATATTTTTAAGTAACTCAGTCCTAACTACAACCACATAAGGTAGATAAAATCATGTATTAAGCCTCCATTTTATAAATGTTGAAGTGAAATCAGAAATGTTAAGTAAACTGCTCAAGGTCATTCAGGCAGTAAACCAATGAGCTGGGATATGAACAAAAGCAGTGAGACTCCCGAAACAATTCTTAACACTGCCCTACCTGAGCTGAAACTACCATTCTCAATGCTATCAACAGTACACTGCTACATCATTTTCATCTCAATGGCATCACACTGGGCATTATAAATTTCTAAGTTTTTATTTATTTATTTATTTATTTATTTATTTATTTATTTATTTTTTGGTGCTGGGGATCGAACTCAGGGCCTTGGGCTTGCCAGGCAAGCACTCTGACCACTAAGTTAAATCCCCAGCTCCCTATAAGTTTTTAAATAAATCAGAACTCTTAAATTTGTTTTTTATTTTTGCATTTTCTTGATTAATAACTAACATTTATTGTGCCAGGAACCATTCTAGACTTTTTTTATAAAAATGTACTCAGTTCTCACAGTAATCTTGATTAGAAATTAATATTAACCCAATTTTACAGTTGAGGAATATAGGTGCAGAGGTAAAGAAGTTGCTAAGGTTACAAAAATTCTAAGTGGTAAAACTGATTCAATCCAGGGCCTGCTTTGAAGGAAACCTCAACTTACCAGGAAATCTGCTGCAAGTTTTCCTGAGTAAAACTGTTGGAAAATACAGAAGTATAAAGCCAACCAAGACTGTTAACCAGACTCCAAAAAATCTGAAAACTTTCGTAAGAAATTAGTAGTATGTTTAGTGACATCACACGAAGGTTTGGGATTTTGTACTCATGAAGACAGTAGCTAGCTCTTGCCGGGTGTGGTGGTACATGACTGTGATCCCAGCACTATGGGAGGCTAATATAGGAGGACTGCAAGTTGCCATCCAGCCTGGGCAACCTTGTGAGACCCCATCTCAAAAAAGGTCTGGGGACAGAGCTCAGTGTGAAGGCCCCAAGTTCAATTCTCACTATGGGGTAGCGGATGGGGGATGGGGCAGTGCCTGCTGTACTACTCACAATGTGCGATCCCGCTCTCTCAGAATTCTGAAGTCATTCCTCCAGCACTACTACCTCACTGGTAGACATTCAGTAAAGGCCTGCTATAATGTTGACAGGCAACACAACGCAACATAATGCACTAAAAAGCCTCTGCACCGGGAGTCAAGAGTCGTGTTCCCAGGTCTTTTGCTAAGATCAACTGTCTGACTTAAGCTTTTCTGGATTTCATCTTTGTTGTTTGAAGGTTGTCAGGAGCAAAAGCAAATTTTAACAAGGAAAATATTTTGCTTTAAAGTAAGATGACACGTGTATAAAGGATTCCTAACTAGGGATGCCTTATTTATTGGACAAAAAACAAACAAACAAACAAAAAGATAGGACATTGATAATCCTTTTTACTTGTCCTAAGACCATCCAGGTTAGGCTACAAATCAGTAAATTTTTCTTCACCAATGACATGAAAAACCAATACTCTTCTCAAGAAATGAGCTTTGGTACACGGGATGGCCAACATAGCACTGAACCTTAATTTTTGACACTAAACTTCTTTCAGGACAAGTATTTCCTAGAAAACAAACAAACCTTATGAAAAAATACCGGTTAAAAAGGTCGGTTTCACCTACGAGGATCCATATTGGAAGCTGACCTAAATCTGTTCAGTACAACTGGTGTTTCCAGAAACACTGGTGATTCTAACCTTTTACTGGTGTAATGATGTCTACAGAGGAAAATTTCATAAAATATATTTGTCCCAAGAGTGACAGTCTCACAACGGGCAATATGAATGAAATTCTGATGTCTTTTTTTTTGGTGCTAGGGATCGAACTCGGGGCCTTGTGCTTGCAAGGCAAACATTCTGATGTCTTTTTGTATTCTCATGGAAACTTTAATTATAAACACTCTGATGGAGCTTTCAGACATAAAACCATCATATTCTGTGTATACTCACATAAATTTACCTGGTTCCTAACGTTAACTCCTGCCCAACCCTACCCAAGAAGGATAATGAGGCACAAACCTTTAGGTCTTGCCAGCTGCACCGACTTGACAAATTTTCCACGATAAGTCTGTACTCTGTGCGGGTGGGAGGGCCATATTTATCTCGGCCACTTCTTCTATAACCATATCCACCTTTGGAAGGTTCAGATACATAAGATTACTTCAGTGAAGGAAAAAGAAAAAAAGATAACACAACACATATTCCCCTTAAAATATATCATTTACTCCCCACCCCGAACAATAGCACATATATTTTAACCCTAGTCCCACCCTTAATTTTAGATTTTTATAAGAAACTATCAGTTAAATATGAAAATTTAATTTATAAAGTATATATTTATTAATATTTATACTTAAAATTAACATGCGTAAATTTAAAAATATTAAATTTAACAATTTAGAAATAAGTAACCAAATTACTACATCAGCTCCTGTTGTTACTCACAGTGATTATAGTTTTTGTAAATATTTTATATGAAAAAAAGATTTTCAGGCACCTATTTCAGTTTAATCTCATCTGTGTCTAACCCTCGGGATCCTCACCACCCAGGTCTAATGGGGAAAGGTTGCGGTCGTCACATGGCTTCCTGTTTTTGGTCAGCCAAGGGCCACAAAGGTTCAAAGAGCCACGCATGGAAAGGTAACCCAAGGTCAGCAAATGGAACAGGCAGTCATCTTAGCCTCAAAGGAGTCTTTTAATTAAAACATTGAGGTCTTTGGTAAATCTATGTTAAACAATTCGTTACAGAGAAAAAAAAACAATAACACAAACACATCATTAAACATATTTATAAAGTATCAAAACAAGCAATGTCATTAATTATTAATGAAGATGTTTATTTGCAATTCTACATTAAAAAGATACAAAATTTATAAAACAAACAGCTTAAATATCAATACATTTAAATACAGTATTAATTACTTTTAAAAATTAACATTTAATAACAAAGGCATGTCACTGATACAAATATGCCCTTCAAATGCTTACTGCGTCCAGAACCGTAACTGCCGTCTCGTCGTGGGCCGCGGGCATGCTCAACAATTACTCGCTCACCACAAAGGTCTTTGCCATTCAGTTCATAAACAGCATCATCTGCATCTCGCAGATCATCAAACTCCACAAAACCATACCTAGGAGAAAGCAAACAAAACCCCAGTTGGCATCAATTTGACATCCAGCTTTACTAACATTCAAGAGAAAGCAATGAGTTTCATGCTTAGCAAAGGTTAGGTGGGTTTTGCAAACTAAGGGTCAGTTTTCTCTGCTCCTTAGCTGAAATCACTTTGCTTTTCGTGCCAGGAGGCCCTACAAGAGGTAGGGAGACTTCTCAAAGTAGACCCCTATCTTGCTAGAGGGGAGCTGCCTAGATACACAGGCAACAGACAACACTTCTTTGTTTCCCTAAGTAGATGGAGGTAATAGGAAAGACCTCCAAGGGATGCTTGGTTTAAGGTATCAAAATATGTAACTCCACAAACTGAATGTTTGCTCTTAAAACGTCACATGAAAACATCTTTTTAAAAAAAAAAAAAGTCTTATTATGAGTTATCTTAGAGAACAATCAGATTTATATTCAGGCACTGTTTTATTAATTGCTAAATCATATTTGGAGTAACACAACAGGTAAAAATCACAGTATCTTAAATCTCCACTGCAAAAGAAAAAAAAAAAAACTTTATCAAGTCCCTGTTCTCTTCCTAAACAAATTAGTCACAAAGAATTAACTGCTCTAGAAATTATCAGTGAAAAAGAAATCTGGAGCTATTTACTTCCCTGTGAGATCCCAAGTTCATTTTCATGCCATTTAGATAAGCTGATTTTCTTTAAAATCTATATACAAAACTGTGTACACTTCTTTACATCAAATTGCTAGGAATTTTCCAGCATAGGGATATGGTGGTTTAACACAAAGTGGAAAGAAAACAACCCCCCAATCCTATTAATGCCCACCGAAGAGTACAATTCTTTTTTTTTGAAGAGTACAATTTGTAAAGCACATAATTTGCAAAATACTTTTAAGTAAAATTAAACAAACACTCCGTAAACTATGCTATCAATAAACATTTATTTAGTTTGGTCTAACACAGCTGCGAGAAGTCTAGCTTTGTGCCCGCTGTCAGTATTTTAAAACCAAAATCTAGCTGATCCCACCTAAGCACAAAAGTTACAAACAATTTCTTTAGACTCTTAACAATGCCGTGTACATGGCAAACACTGACTAGCGCTTCTCTGTATTTCAACACTGACACTAGAAACAGGCTACAAGACTGGCCAGAGGCTCATCCAGACTGTTACTAACAAAAAACAATTCCAGTTTGTAATGTTGTACTCAGTAACATCTTAAGTGAGAGAACTCAGAATTGCTGAAATTCTCTTTTAGTCAAGAGTTCGTTTCATACAAGTCTCTCAAGGTGACAATATGCTATGTTACAAGGTGTAGGTCAGCTTTGGAGGGTTATGTTGAAATGTCTGAGTGGCATTCAAACTGTTAGAGTCACTGAGTCTCAACTCCATTAAAAAGCACACCCAGTTAGCTACTAGGAAGTGTTTCCAGAAACACAATTTAGAAGCCACTAGGCCCAATTTATGGGTTGTGAAGGCTTTAAAATGTGGTTTCACGCTTCTATAGGCTAGAACTGATGAGCAGCTTAATAAGGATGACTTTGAACATACTGTTATATTTGACAAGGCAAGTAAAGCCTCTCCAAATCACTATGTTCAAAAATGCTTTACAGGGGTTAGGGATTTACCTCAGTAGAGTACTTGCCTAACAAGTGCAAGGCCCTGAGTTCAATTCCCAGCACCCAAAAGAAAAATAAAAAAACGAAAGTGCTTTACAGTCACTAAGTATTTATAATAGGTAGTATACTATGGCTTTTTCCTCTCCTAGGTAGACTGGGTCACTGTTATGGTTTGTGTCTAGTTGTCCCCCCAAAGCCTCATGTGGTCATAGATGGGGCGTTTTCAGAGGTGGCTGGATCTAGAGTGTGTGATTACTAAATTAGTCCACTGATTGGTTTGGCGTAGTTCTGCTGGGATCAAGGATGTGATACTAGGATTAAGGGTGGGAGTGCTACATACCCTAAGGGTGGGCAGCCTGGGTAAAATATAAGGGCCAGAAAGAGCCTCATCTATTCCTTGCTTATCGTGCTGCCATCTGCCTGTCTGCTATGCTGCCCCGCCTGGGATTACGGACTGAAACCTCTATAAACTGTGAACTAAATAAACTTTTCCTCCTTTAACTTTGGGTGTCGAGTATTTTGTCTCAGCAATGGGAAAAGTAACTAAGACAGTCATCAGGAAAGCTACACTATTATTTTCATAGATAAAAGTTTTAATAAAGGAAATAAAAAAAAATCTACTTTACTTTGGTTTCTCCAAAGATATTTTATGATCTAATGGATCTAAGCAGATTTAAAAAAAAAAAAAAAGTCCTCATTAATGTAGCTGTCCAGATCATCCTGGATCTGTCCTGCTCACAGGTCACACTCATTGCTCTTGGTCCATGTTAGAGGCCAGCAGCAAGTAGGGAGGAACAACGAGAGCACAGAGTGTGGACATGGTGAGACGCTCTTCCCTCCCTCAGGGGTACCCGCTGGCTTGGTAATTCAGTGACTAGAACTCATGTAGTGTGAAGCTAGAACAGCACTGACTCCTGAGGATTAAGCAAATGCATCACAGGAAAACCCAAACTGTTTTCTTTTCAAATTAAGGTTTATAAGGCCTCAGGGGTCAGAGAATTCAAGACTTTACACTCTGCAGGGTAACTGACTTAGAACGGCAGCTGTTTTGGAATCAAATGATGCTTCTGTCAGACCCAAGCAGGAATGTGCTCTCCCAGGCTCAGAAACCAACCATTGTGCCCCAAGGCTTACACGCAGCACTCACTCTGACCTTTCAGGAAAAGCAGCACAATCTGTTCAGTGGAGACATAATTATTTGAAAATAAAAATCAACAGACTCATCTCTCTATAAGCTAAGGCTGAAGGTATACCTTGCCAATAAAACTCTTCCCTGAGTTGTAGGGACAGTTGTGAAGTTACAGGAAAATTATCCTCACAATCCTTCCCTGATATACATATATACCTTAAAGATTCCAACAAGTGGGTCACTTAGTAGCCATACTATAGGGATGGGGAGAGATCCAAGACACATTAAAATAGCTGACTTAAGACACACTTTATTTCACAAAAAGAATTTTGACTACTCTTCTATGAAAAGTCACAAAATCTATTTGTAGCAATTTAATGTCAAAGTTTAGTCCAAGCATCCAATCGGGCATCTGTCACTTCTCTCTGCCACTGGCATGCTGGATGGGTCTGAAAAATAAATAAAAATCTTCCCATTCAGCAAATCATACCTGACAGGAATTCCTTTTCTGGGAGTCAAATACTGGATTGGTGTGTGGCTGCTTCTACCAAATTACTGTTTACTCAGATCTGCTTTCCTTGAATAAGTACAGTGAATGGGTCCCCAAATAAGGTAGAAGACAATAGATAATAACAATGTTATCTAGTACTTATTAAATTATCTCTTATACTAGACAGTTACCTTATTTAACTTTCCTGGCACTCAAGAACCAGGCACTATCATCCCTATTTCACAGATGAGAAAACTGAGACACAAAATTGAATAAATTCACTTAAAAAACTAGTAGAGCTGGCATTCAAAGCCTGTGATCTGACACCACAGACCAAAACCATAACCATTAAGATTGGAGCAGCAAGCACTGGCCTGGGCTTCAGTCCTGGGTTCTATCAGAAGCTAACACTGAACAGCATATTTTAATTGTTTCGCTTCTTTGGGTCTCAGTTTATTTGTGAAAGGAGAGAACTACACGATCTATCTCTAAAGTCTGTCCAGACACCAAAAGTATAAGAGATAAATATCAAATTTGTACTCCTTTAAGGATGGATAATTTAAACTACAATCTGTCAGGTCAGGACCAAGGCGGTAGTTACAGAGGTTCATAAAAGCAACGGATGGACAGGGATAAATTTAATTTTTATTATCTAAAATACCTTTTAAAACTCTGGGTCTCAATATTAGCTTTATTTAAATGTTTTATTTAACTTTTCTTGAGTTAAATTTTAGTGCTTTCAAAAAGTGAACTCTTTGGCAACTAACAGCACAGAGCCTTGAACTCAACCTCTTCTCTCAATAAGTACTCTCCTTATGAATCTTCCGTCAAAGCAGGGAGGGATATAAAATGCTTATGTGGATGCACATGAACTATTCTATCCATGTATGTGTGTCTGTACTACACACATAACAGATCTCTGGTAAGACCTGGGAATAGACCTCACAAAATACAACCCAACAGATAAATGTCTCTAACCCTAACAGCAGACACTTCCTTTTGTGCTCTATTAAGAACAAGAACATCTTTCAAAAATTCTAGTATGAGAATGAAGAGGATCCAGGAATCAAGGAGAATGAAAACACAATTTTAGAGTCTATATAGCAGAGACTAACAAAGACACAAACAGCCCTCCAGCACACTTCACCTTACTTGCAGATGCCATGCCTTTTAACCTGCCTCTGCATACTGTGCGAAAGAACAGAAAATGGGGCCTTTTTATTAAGTGCACAGAACTTCTCAATTAAAAGAAAAAAACTCAAACTGGGGCGTGGTGGCACATGCCTGTAATCCCAGCACCTGGGAGGCTGAGGCAGGAAGGTCCCCACAGGTTCAAGGCCAGCATGGGCTACACAGTGAGATCCTGTCTCGAAAAAAAGAACAAAAAACCCCCAAGCCAAAGCCCCCCAACAGAAAATACCCCTTCAACATTTCTCATCACGTTCTCCTCCGGCCATGTTCTATTCTGACCAACTGAGTCAGAAGAGCGAGGGGTAGGAAGAGGCATCTGCTGTCACTTCCCACCTTCAACTCCGTGACTCTTACCAAGTGCAGGCAAGTACCTGGACACCACAAAGCAAGCCGCACTGAGCACACAGATGCTCTAAACTTCTGTCCACGTTTAGCTGTGTAATGCTCTAGCCTTCGTGCCACAACAAACGTACTGCTCAAGTATCAGTCAGAACTCTGCAAAGGTCTAACTGGAATGACAGGTTTTCACACTGAGGTACTCCCAGACTTCAATTTTAGAAATGTAGTATCAGACTCCTTCCACCAAGAATCATTCTCAAGCTTGTGTCGTTGCCAAAGAGGCCTTCCCTGACCCTAATACCTGATACGAAAGGTACCAAACGCTGCTGGACCTGCCCCTTCCTGTGTGCGTTCTACTGAAGAGCATGCAGTTTATCACACCCTCAGGCTATCTCTGTCTTCCAAACACCTTCAATCAACAAAAAAGTAGAGAATAGGCCCACCTGAGGAATGATGAGCAGGGCTTGCTCAGAAGACGGACCAACCAACGGCTGCCTGAGCAGGGTGTGACTAAGGGGGTGCTAGATATGGGAACCTGCTGTGGAGTGGAGATGAGGAGCAGGGAAAGCAAGCCTCCATGCGCGTGACCATGGTCGCCCACCGACACTGCTTACCGAGGGGCATGCCTTGGATGTTCTCTCTATAAGAAAAATGTGCCCCTTTCCACGGTGGATCTCCGCTCACCTTTGTCCTAAAACTGTGCCACATGCTTTTCTTTGTATGTGGACAAGACAGTCCTCAGCCAACCATCAGCAGGATGTGAGTTTTGTTTTCCCAATGTGGTGAGCCATTCCCACATTCACTCATTTTCCTGGTAAGAACCGAACCTCTCCATGGCTGGTCAGGATTAGGGATGTTGCTGTAGCCAAGGAAAAATTTTCATCTGTTGAAGTTAACCCATGGGGTGGCTTGAGCCCTCAATCTAGACCCAGTAGCACTGTATTTTAAGGGCAAAGCTGTTAAATCTACCCTGAAATGGCATTCAGTAAACAGGAATCAAATAGCTTTCTTTCAAAGCACTCGATGTTGATCCTATGCTTCAGCCAACTTGGACTTATTGAGGTGAAATGGTTAGAACACACTGATAGGACAGTAATAAAAATAGTAATTCTTGCTGTTGCATAAAGTGCTTAGAAATCTGTAGAACACAAAACAGTTCTGCAACCAACAGGAGAGGCCAACTCAGAGAAAAACTTGTGCATGAGGCAGTATAACTGCCTCCATTACAAAGGTCTGCAACATTCCAGGGAACCAACAGTTAGGCCCTCACAGCAAAATTAACCAGTGCCACATTTACATCTCAGGATCAATGATTATGGTTGCAACAGGACTTGCCTGGTAACAGAGGGTGTTTATAACCCACGACTGGGAGCTGCTACCGTATGAGTAGTTTCCTGATATCCTTTGCTATCCTGAGACAGGAAGGAGGCTGCTCTGGGTTTCCTGGCCTCCCTTTCTTTAGTTTCAGAGGAGGGAGCGCCTTCAAGGCCACCCGGAGAAGGTGGATGACTTACCCGTGCTCACTGAGTGGCAGAGCTGGGGTGCGACTTCAGGGCTCACCATTACCCAGTCTGGGACTCTTTTCACGTCGGCAAACTGGCAGTTCCTGCACACCAAGAGCTCTCTGATTAGAGCTGGTGTGGATTCCTGGTCTGCAAACCGTTGGCCACAGCTCAGTCTGCACTTGATCTTTCCCCACCTTCAAAGAAGAAAACCTACCTCATGATTTCTCTCTTCCAGATCCCCTGATATCTAATTCGTTCCCAACAACCTTGTAATCACTTCTGACAGCTCCTCTCTGGTCACCCACTGGGTTTATGGCCAAGTTCTATAGTTTTCTCATTTTGCTAGACCCTCAGGATTGTCTCTAGCTGTTCGATCAATTTACGTATTTTAGGGTATGGTTATTTTCACTTAGTCAAGCTGTCTCTTTACACTGTAGCAGGGAAAGCCAACTGCAAAATCTTTCTTTTCTGTAAAGTCTACAATGGTACCTAAATACCTTCATGTCATTCTCTACACTCTGGAACAACTTGACTTCACAAGTTGAATCATTTCAATATTCTTCCTTATACTTGAGAATTACCTTCTTTATGAAGCCTTAGAAACTTGCGTTAGCATTTTCTTTAGTATTTTTATTCAATTTTTAATATACACAGCAATGTGTTTATGGCTTTTCAAACCTTGTTCTTTTTTCTTTGTGCTTATCTTCTCATTTGATTATGAGCTCTTTAATAATTATAAAGGCCAGTACCTGTTGAGTATTTAACACAGTGCCTGGCACACAGTAAATTAACCGTATTTTATTTATTCCTCATAACAAATCTGAGGAATGTACTATCACTCCCATTTTACAGTGAGAAAACTGAGGCTTGGAGAAGTTAAACAACTTGCTCACTGTCAAGGAGCTTACAAGTGGTAGAGCTGTACCTGAAAATTCAGGTCCATGATTCTAAAATCCCAATTTCCTTTTAAACCACAAAATCCCAATTCCTTTTAAAAGCAGAGGGCTTCTCCTCTTTCTCCTACTTCTGAGTATAATCTTTTTAACAGCACAAATGCTACTGCTTAAATGATAATCTAACCCCAGATAAGCCAGTTGGTAGTAGAGCTTTTAATTTTGTTTTGAGACAGGGTCTCACCATGTTGTTCAGGCTGGCCTCAAACTCATGAGCTCAAGTAATCCTCCCTCTTTAGCCTCCCAATCAGCTGGCCTACGAACATGCCCAATTTTTTGTAGTAGCCTTTTTGATACAGCAGGGTGAAGTCTCCAGAGAAAAAAGAAATTGATCTTGGGGCAGGGTGAAGCACCTCTAAGCTGGGGGTATGTGACAACCAGGTTACTTTCACTCGTCTTTTGGTTCCCATTAGCCAGTGTCAGCCATCTGGTCCTTCCGAAAACATGTGTGGGTTCAGAACATAACAGACTAGAAGAATAGAGGAAAAATAAGATTATTCTGTGCAATCCCCATTCTGGAGGTCCCACATCAACCCCTGGAATCTGTCTTTGGTTCTAAGGCTTGGCAAAAATTAGACCAGCACAGAGAAGACAGTTAAATCTAGTTGTGGTGGGTGTGAATAGACATTGACAATATTTTGTACTCAAGGATGCATTTAGTTTTCAAGGAATGGTGACTGAGACCAAACTGTATATAAGCACAAATGATGGGAGAAAAACGGGTCAGGTATCTAAGAATATGGGAAGGCTTACAGACTTCCGACTATGAAGGTTATAACCGCAACCAGGTGATTTTTTAAAAAATTGATGCTAAACTACTATTAACACAATCATTCTAGCCCACTTGAACTCTTTTCTTCAAATTTCTTTATAATAACTATTCTTACGCCTTTCTACATCACACGTTATGCTACGTGCTTTACACACATTATATCACTTAATTTCCACAACTCAGGTTTACTGTTTTCTCATAGATGAAGAAAATAAGACTTGAAGCAGTTTGGTAACTTGCCAAAGTTACTCAAACCCAGATACTAACCTAAAACCTATATTTCACCATCATGTTCTGCTGCCCCTTTACACCAACAGAATAAAGTGGTCCACAAGACCAGTTTGAGAAACATGCGATCTGGGGGACAGAAAAATCAGTTTTATCAAGTTAAGTGCTGCAGGGTGGAAGACAAATACCCACATGCCTAACTGCAGCTTATGAAAAATATTAAGCAGCAAGCAAATGTCATTTCTGTATCTGAAGCATGCAAATACTAGTACATTGCGTACATTTATTCTCTACGAAGCTATCAATGGAATCAAATTTATAAATTAACTACCAGAATTTTAATATCAGTCCAGGGAAATACAGAAAATTAACATCATTAAGAACCTGTATCCCAATTACCCAAAAAATTAAACTCATGATCTCCTCTCACAAAGTAAACAAACCATTTGTTGAAAAAACTCCTAGCAATAAAGAAATAACCAAAATCAAGCCTATGTTAAGCCCACAATGAACATACCAGCTCATCTCCAACAGGATATTCACATATTGGGGTGAGAAAAATACAATTATCCTAAAAAAGTAGACCTTAAAAATTGCTTCAGAATAGAAGGTAGAGGGAAATCTGTATCAAATTTGAATTTAGTATTACTCTGTAATTGTTCTAAGAGCCCACTTGCCAACTTGCTTCATCCATAACCATTTCAGAAATTAACTAAGTGGGCTCAGTGATAAAGCAACTGCCTGGTTCAAGTCCACAGCCCTATAAAAAAAAGAAGAAAAGACTAAATCTGCTACACTACTTCATTTTTACTAGATTGTCACCATATTTCAGTCCTATGCAAAGGGACCATAGGGGCTGGGGGCTTAGCTCAGTGGTCAGAGCACTAGCCTAATAAATAAGCACAAGGCCCTGAGTTCAATCCTTGGCACAAAAAAAAAAAAAAAAAAAAAAGGGACCATAGCTGGAGAATATGGCTTAGTGGAAAAGCACTTGTTTAGCATGCACAAGGCCTTGGGTTCAATCCCCGGCACTGCAAAACAGGATGTACCACAAAAGCAACAGACTGCAAATAGTTTGTGGCTCAAACTATCATGATCATAACCCACCTGTCTTACGTAAACTTATTATTTTGGGTGTTTTAAAATCAACATGGCTGCTTCCCTTAAAGGGGGCAAACACAACCACACATGTCTATTTCAACATTCTGGCATTTATCAACATGAAGGGTAAATGAAAAGGTCTCACAAAAAAGGAGACCAACTATTCTCTGACACCACACTAAAGTTCATGAAGATTCACAAATTTATTTTTTGGTTTTTTTGGGGGGGTGTTGGGGATTCATAAATTTAAAACAAGATTAAACTCAAGAAATAAAAATCACGTATCTGCCAGGTGTGGTGGTGCACCTGATATCCCAGCACTCAGGTGGCTGAGGCAGGAGGAGCGCCACAAGTTCAAGGCCAGCCTGGGATACACAATGAGTTCAAGGCCAGCCTGAACTACAAAGTGAGACCTTGTCCCAAAAAAAGAAATGACAGTCATATCTCCAACCTAGAATACACCTTCTGGAATATAAAATAGAGTCATTTTTTTCTTTTACTCCTGCTTACCAGAACAAAAGCTTATGCTCAACAGACAGCACTACTCAATTCCACACCACAGCTACAAAGCCAGTTCACACTTACCTCTAAAACAACACAAGGAGTACGTTACCAGGTGTTAAAGTCTCATAAAGGTTAGGCCTCAGGGACCATCTTGGCTGTCACAGGTCCCTCTTAACTGACCCTGGGTTGCAGTGTGTTTCTTCTTTTCCTGTTTAGTTTTGGCTTAAGATATACATCCCCATGGTATTTCCTTCTTTTTTTTTTTTTTTTTTTTTTTTGGTGCTGGGGATCAAACTCAGGGCCTTGTGCTTGCAAGGCAAGCACTCTAACCACTGACCTAAATCCCCAGCCCCCCACAGTATTTCTCAGGGATACCCCTTCCTTGAAATTGGCCATTCTGTTTTCGTGAATTTTTGAAATTCTTTTAACATTAATTGATCAATAGCTTTATTTTGCCTGCAGGACATCTGTTCTTAAGTCCTGACCTCTGTGCCTGGGCTCCTGCTTGCCCCTTTCATTCCTGAAGGCTGACTTCAAAGCTCCCTCCTTCAAGCAGCCCCCTCTCCAGGTCTTGGAGACCTCTGTTCATAAAGGGGCCCTTCTGAGATACAGGCCTAAAGGCATAGCGAGGGATAAAAACAATGATAGAATGCCACTTAATGCAGGTTCAATTTCTCATTATTTAAGAAAAAGTTCCTATTTATTGAAATCAAATTTTATGTTAAAAATTAACTTGGGTTAAAAGAGAAAGGAAAAGAAAAAGTTCCTGATTAAAACACAAGACCATTTTCACCTGTTAAAGCAGCAAAGTTTTTTTTCTCCTCTTTTTGAGACAGGGTCTCACTATCTCACTATGTTGCACAGGTTGGCCTCCAAACCTTGGGCTCAAGTGATCCTCCTGAGTAGCCAGGACTATAGGAGTGCACCAAACCCAGCTCAGAGTGGCAAAGATGCTAAACAACACTGAAGCACAAAACCCGTGAGACTGTCATGTGCACATGTCTAGATGCTGCTGTTACAAGTACAATTCATATGTCCTTTCAGGAAGATTACTGGTTATACACATTGACAGCATCAAATATGTTCATTTATGATGTGACACATGAGTTTTAAGGCATAATAAAAATGCAGCCTACGTTTTATACACATGATTCCCATCATAGGAGTATTTACAATAGTAAGAAAAAGCAATTTAGGAATGATTAAATAGAGATATTAGCGAACAGGAAGATTTTAAAGTAACAGAAGAATTATATGAGATAAACTAGAAAACAGTGGGACAGAAAATTGCACAGAAGACCTCATTTATGTTGGCAGAATTTTTTTTTTTTAGATTTTTCCACTAAGCTTTATAATTCTTAATGATACTGCTTTTCTACTTTATGCTTTTTACATTGTCTAACTCATCTACAATGAACTTACATTTATTTTCTAATCAAAGAAAAATTAAAAAAAAAAAAAACAAGTTCCTCAGCTGGTCATGGTGGCACACCCCTGTAATCCCAGGACTCAGGAGGCTGAGGCAGGAGGATTGCTGGGAGTTCAAAATCAGCTTGGGCTACAGAATGAGTTCAAGGGGAGCCTGAACTACACTGCAAGACCCTGTCTCCAAGAAACAACAAAACAAAATCCTACCTGTCATGCAATCTTAAAGGCTATGAGATGACCTCCTCACATACAATTTTAATAGAGAAAAATCACAGTATTTAAAAAATTATAATCAAGAATAGTTGAAAATTCAGAAAAATACAGTTCTTAAACATAGCAGGTAAGCTGGGGATTTAGCTCAAGTGGTACAGCGCTTGCCTAGCAAGCACCAGGCCCTGAGTTTGATCCCCACCACCAAACCCCCACCCAAAAAACCAAACCAAACCAAAAAATCCACAGCAGGTAAAAATATAAACACTATTTATCTAAAGGGTAACAGAAACCAACAGCTAGCAAAAGACATATTGCAAAAGTCCCTATCTATGCGGGGCATGGTGGTACATGCCTGTAATCCCAGGTACGCAGGGGGCTAAGGCAAGTTAGAGGCCAGCCCAGGGAATTTAGTGAGACTTTATGTTACTAAAATATTTTTATTTTACTGAAACCTTATCTCACTAAAACATCTTTATTTTCCTGAGACCGTATCTCAGTAAAATAATAAAAAAGGCTGGGTGTGCAGCTTAGTGTTAGAGGTCTTGCCTAGTATCCATGAAGCCTGGATTTGACTCGCCACACTGCATGCAAGCAAATAGATAGATGGATACCTAACTAAACAACAAACCAGGCATGGTGGCAAATTTCTATAATCTCAGCACTCTAGAGGCTGACAGAGGAGAACCATGAGTTGGAGGCCAGCCTGTGCTACAAAGGGAAAACCTATCTTGAAATAACAAAAACATGGTGTGACCTATGCTATGCTTTTTGTTTTTAAGGAGGCACAAGAAAGGTGTGTATGGATGATGTATATGTGAAAAGTAAAATTTTGTACACAAAATGTACAGTGTCATCTTGAATGATTTTTTGTCCTCCTTTATATTAAAAAAGTTATGCTGCTGGGATTACAGGTGTGCATCACTGTGCCCAGTGTAAACATGTAAAATTTTTATGAGAAATAAATGTGTGCTATTTTGAAATGTTAAAATATAAACTAAGAATGGGTTATCTATGTTAAAATCGAGTTGTTCAAACATGTCTTTAAACAGAACGTTTTAATCTCTTCCTAGATAATCAAAAAATTAATACATAACTAAATGCTTTGTTGCTTTTCATTTTTTGGTGCTAGAGACTGAACTCAAGAGCCTTGAGCTTGCAAGGCAAGCATTCTAACCACTGAGCTAAATCCCTAGCCCCTAATGCTTTGTTTTTAACATAGACTCAAATACTTGGAATGTGTAGGTTCAAATGGGACAGTATTTGGGGCCAGTAAAATGGCCTACGAACAAAAAGGTGATGGGTCCCTAAAGTTAAAGTGTTTGCTTTGTACTATTAATCATAAAACGAATAAAACATTAACCTGCCAATTGGTGGCTTAACTAACAAGAAACTCATTTGTGTGTGTGTACATGTTCACTCGCGGCCATGTGGTACTGAGAACTGAACCTAGGATCTTCCAACTCAGCTACATTCACAGCTCTTTTTATTCTGAGACAAAGTCGTGCTAAATTGTTAAACTGATGAGGCTTGGCTTAAACTTGTGATCCTCTTGCCTCAGACTCCCAGAGCACTGAGATTACAAGCATACTTTCCCAGTCCCTCTTTTATTTTGTTTTTATTTGTGGTGGGGTACTGAGGATTGATTGAGCTCAGGGCCTTTCAGGCCCTTTTGCTTGCTAGGCCAGAAAGAACTCTACCACTTGAGCTAAATCCCCAACTCTCCCAGTCCCCCTCTTAAAGGAGAAGATGAAGAAAACAAGAAGCTCGGAGCAAGGAGTCAAAAGAGCAAATCCGCTGGGCGTGGTGGCGCATGTCTGTAATCCCAGCACTTGGGAGGCTGAGGCAGGACAATCACTCTAAGTTTGAGGTCAGCCTGGGCTACATAGTGAATTCATGGCTAGCTGAACGACATAGCAAGATCCTGTCTTTAAAAAAAAAAAAAAAAGACAAAAACAAAAGAAAAGAGCAAATCCCTGTGTAGGTTCTAGGGTCGGCTAATATTCTTGTCAGCATTCCAGACCCAACAATACCTGAAGAGTGAACAGGGACACATAGAACAATACCTGACTCACTGAAAAAGTCTTAAACTACAAATTCAAAAAAATCAAGGTGGATTCTATTCAAAGAACTTTAAACAAAGATGAAAACAAACATATCCTAGTAATACTTATACATCAAAAACTACATTAAAGGGCTTGGGGACTTAGCTAGGTGGTAGAGCGCTGCTTGCCTAGCAAGCTCAAAACCCTGAGTTCAGTCCCCAAGACACTCCCAAAAAACCAAAAACCACCCACAAAACTCAAATATGTCAAGCATTGGTGGTGCACACCTGTAATCCCAGCATTCTGGAAGGTGAGGCAGGAGGACTGCTGGGAGTTTAAGGTCAGCCTGAATTACAGAGCAAGACCCTGTCTCAAAAAAACAAACAAACAAAAAACCAACAAAGTAAAACAAAACAAAACATCTAATTAAACAGACCAGAACATCAATTGAAAACTCTGGGTATCCATGATTTTCTTGTAATATGAAACACAAATTCTAAAATTTATAGCCAAGTTTCCTCTGAATTTTAATTCATGACTTTAATAAACTTTTAAAAAGAACCCCAAAACTGGCTATCTCTGACTTTCTTCACAGTAGCCTGCCCTGCTTTCTCCAGGGTGTCTTTTTATTGCTTTTCATCCTTTTCCCTGGCCCAAGCTCACTCTGCAGAGCCAGTTTCTCCCTCACTCTTCACTTTTACTTTCTCAAATAAACTTGACCCCCCCACACACACACACACCCTTGCCAGGCATGGTGGCACATGCCTGTAATCTCAGCACTTGAGAGGCTAAGGCAAGAAGATCGCCACAGGTTCAAGGCCAGCCTACGGTACAAAGTGAGTTCAAGGCCAGCCTGAACTACACAGTGAAACCCTGTTTCAAAAATAAAACAACAACAAAAAACCCTCAGAAAACCCCAACAATCTGGCTGTTTACTCTTTCCTATTATTGGGCAGGTAAAATGATCTTAGGATATATTTTATCCATTAACCAAAACATGACAAAATTCAGATATAAAGATCTATGAATGAAACTACAAGATATGTGACAAGAGTAACTACTATGCTAATAGTCCACATTTTATAAGAAACAATAAAAAGAAAATCCACATATAATCAATTTATTGCTGCTTCCTTGACACACTCCTAGGATCCCTGCTGGCCCTTGCTTCCCCGTACTTCTCCATTGCATTTCTTGCTAAACTGTGTAGCAGGTGGAGCCACGTGTGGTGGCATGTAATCCTGGCACTCAGGAGGCTGAAGCAGGACTGCCAGAAGTTCAGGCCAGCTTTGGCTATATTCTGAGTTCAAGGCCAGCCTGAACTATATGATGAGACCATGTCTCAAAAAAACCAAGTATAGCAGAGGAAATACAGGAGGCCCTAGTGGGATCCAGATGCTTTACATGGCCCTGGGGGTTCTATACTACTTTTGTGATCCCCAACTGAACCACCTGTGTGGAAGTTCTCTAAAATACAGGCAGGTTGGCTGGGGTTTTAGCTCAGTGGTAGAGCACTTGCCTAGCAAGTGCGAGACCCTGAGTTGGATCTCCAGCGCCCCCTCAATAAATAGAGGCAGGTTAAATGCACGTGGTAGCATATGCCTGTAATCCCAGCATTGGGGAGGCTCAGGCGGGAGGACTGCCAGGAGTTCCAGGCCAGCCTGGGCTACATAGTGAGTTCAAGGCCAGCCTAAACTACCAAGTGAGACTGTTTCAAAAAACCAAAACACAAAACAAAAATAGTAAGAGGCAGGTTAGATTAGGGTTGCCTGGTACCATGAAATGGCGGGCAAGGAATGACTGCTTGGGGTATACCTCTTCTTTAAACCCCACAGAATCCTTTCCGGGACACTAAATCGCCTTTCCTTTGCAGATGTTACCTACTTTGTAATTGGTCAAGTTCCTCTTAAGCAAGTATTTAACACCTTATTTCATTAATTCTAAAGTTTACCTACAATCTTTCAGCCAAATGTTTACTGTTATATCTCACTTTTACAATTTTGAACTCTTAAGCAATTTTTCCAACACAACCTCCTTCTAAGTTTCAATTACTAATATTCACAATCCAGACATGCTCAAAGATGTTTCTCCATAGGGAGAGCTACTACCCTTAAGTTTGCAACTATAAGCTTATACATATAGTTAAATTGTGCCATTTTTCCTTTAGACTCCTGCATTTTTGCCATCTAGTTCAGGCATTTCTTGCTTGAAATACATCTTTACCATTGATCCTCTTCCCAGAAGTCATTTTCCTCTGCAATGATTCCAAATGATGCTAGGTCATATTGTGTCCCACTGGTGTTCATAATACCTGTTTCTAAACTCCTGAAATGACTTCCATTCCTTATTTCAGCCTTGACATACAATGATGAATTTCATGCTTGTCATGGTTTAGCAACGTTAACTGTAAGAATGAAGAGTTCCTTTAAAAAGTCTCAGGTATTTAGTGTCCTGAAAATATTCTTCCTTCTCTGTCTCCCCATTTTCTGGGTTGCTCAATCTACCTCAGAGCCTTTGTATTCCGATCCTGATTTTAGATATTTTAGTATAAAATCTTAACAGCTGTTTTTGTTATTGTTAAATTCTTCCCTTTTTGCAGACTGAGGATTGAACTCAGGGCCTTTTCACTGAGGTATACCATCTCCTTTAAATTTTTTTTGAGACAGTCTTGCTAAACTGCTCGGGCTGGGCTTGAACTCTTGGTCTCCTGCCTCAGCCTCCCAGAATGCTGGATTACAGGTGTGCACTACCACATCCTGCTTACTGTTAAATTTCTAGGTCCTCATGAGGCTCAATCCAAGCTGGACTATTATTTCTCATAATTGCTCCTTACTGGACCACCTCTTCATTACTAATTACAACATATACTTCCCTTATATTTCATTTTAAATCCTAATAAATCCATTCTTCAAAGCCCAGTCCATCAACTATTGCAAGTGAGCCCTTCCAAGTTTTACTTGTTTTGAACTTAAAGTGAAAGCAAGCATTCTTTAATTAAAAATGCATATGTCATAACAATTTCAAAAGCAGAACTGCTCTTCTGCCCCCTCCCTCCATTCATTTAAGGCACTTTTGGGCATCCTCGTGGGTTACCAATACATTTGGTTGATTACCCAGTTTCCTCATTAGGATTTTAAACTATCATCTTGGTCTTCAGCAAATGGACCTCACCAAACATATTTTGTTATCAAACATTAACAAACTGTCTCCTAATGATTATGGTTAGATACCTTTCATTATAGCTACCACTTACTGTTATAAGTCAAATACTTTTATTACATCTGATCTTCCTTTTCCACGTGAATGACAAAATAAGTTCAAAGAAATTAAGTAACTTGTCCATAAGCACTTACAGTCAATCTAGCTTCAAAACCTGTTCGTTTTTGTTTTCCCCTCCCCTGACAAAAGTTATTCTGAACACTTAGTTAGCCTCTGGAAAAAACTAAGAATTTTAACTCTCACATATCTGACATGTATAACAGTAACAACCCTCCTTTATAGTCCTTAAAAACTGGATGTTCTATTGTAAAAGTAATTTTCTAAGCCTTTTATGCTAAAGTAGTATTCATAACACTTTATTGACGTTATTGTCCTCAGCAGGGTAATTCTTGCAAACAATTTGAAATGTTAGCTATCAGCTTTTCTCACATGTGCAACTTAAATACTAGGCATCATTTTTAACTTCTCAAGAGTCAGTTACTACTGGTGAGAAAACTATAGTCCCATCAGACTTGTATTTAAGTCAAAAGTTCCTCTGAATAACCAAAATTTAGTGTTCCCAAATTTTTTCCTCAGTCCCTAAATTTTTTTTATATCTATGCTAAGTCCTATCTAACTAGTTCCCAGTTTTCCCCGTTGAGTATCTTCTCCAAGCCCGACGACTCATCTGTTTTCCTTGAAATCTGTAGCTCCTGCTTGCCCTATTTTGCCAAAACAGATTAGGAATACAGATACAGACCACACTCGGGAGACAGAGAAGGTCGGCAATTTCGAGGCCAGGGTCTCCACCAGCATTAACTAGTTGACGCAGACACTAGCCAGGGTAGCCACTGTTTTCTAACAAATTCAACAGGACAGCAATTTTTTGGCAAGTTGGAGAACGGAAAACACAACATGGAAACTCTGTACGGAGTCTTCAAGATAACGAGTAAAGACTTTACCCTCGCAGAGAGACCGGTGAGGGCTTTCAGCGTGGCAAGACGATACTTTCGAAACTGCCACTGGACTACTCGAAGTGGAGTCTCCCGCCCAAATTAAGTGTGGCACATGGCAAGGCTAAAGAAGGCCTCCCTCCAGAGGTCCTGTCCCTGGGAAAGACGCATTGGGGCCGTCTGATCCTTTAGTCTAGGGAAGAGGTGAAAAGGAGGCAGGAAATCCTGTCTGTTTATTTCCAACCGCCTTCAGAGCGGGAAAGGTCAGTCTCTACCCGGAGATGAACCAGGCCTCATCCCAGAGCCTGGGAAGGGAAAACCCAGGCCTCCCTGGCGCCCGCATCCCAGCCCCGCCGGGCTTCCTTCTCCGGGTCCCATTCCAGTCCTCTCCACCGCTCCCATTATCCCTCCACCACCCCCGCCAGCGCAGGCGCAGTGGGAGCCGGGCCTATCCGCGCCCCCGAGCGCCGCGACCATGGCGGAGCCCGAGAAGGCCGGCGACGGCTCCGCGCAGGGCAGGCGCCCCGCTCCCGTCTCCGCGGCCTCCCCTCAGCCACCAGGGCCCTGTACCCCCTCCCTACGGCCCGCCCCTTTTCCGCCCTTCTCACCCGTTCTTCAGATCCACCTCCAAGATCTTCCCATAACCCTTAAAGAAGCGCTCCACATCGCGCTCTCGGGCCTGGTAGCTCAGGCGACCGATGTACACGCGCGGCATCCCGGCAACGGCGGTGGCGGCTAGCCCCGGCCCGGGCCCCCCCTTAGGCGGCGGCCGGAGAAGCGAGAACACGGCGGCACTGGCGGCAACGGGCGGGCGGCCGGACGGACGCAGCCGAACCCCGGCGACGTACGCGAGCACGTAGCTCGAGAGCGCGCGCCTCCGCTTCCCCCGCCCTCCCCCCTCCCCCGGCGGAGGGTAACGGGAGAGAGCGCGCGTTCGCTTCCCGCCCGACCAGGGCTGAGGGCGGGGCCTACCCGGGGGCGCGCCGGCGCGGGGCGGGGCCAGGTGATGGACAGGCGGTGCGGGTCGCCCGGCCCCCGGCACGTCCTCTCGCGAGTTTGCCGAGGCGCCTGCGCCGCTTTTCGCAGCCCGCCAGTTTCGCCCCGCCCCCCGGAAGTGTGTGCGCCTTAGCGCTCGGAGGCAGAATTCCTGCTTTTGTCCTTTGAACCGGGAGTGGTTTTAACTTCAGAGCAGGCTCTTGGAATTAACCCTGTCTTCCAAACGGTCGTGTATCTATGACCTTGGGCTCGTAACGCTTGATGTCTCTGAGCTCTAATCTTCTCTGTCGAAGGGGAATAGTACTTCTGCCTTACATAGTCGTCTTGAGAATTATATGAGAATAGGTCCGTAAAACACATTATACTGTTCCCGCACATCCTAAGTGGTCAAAAAATGATACTTTATTATTATTATTATCCTTTTTTTTTTTGCGGTGCCTGGACCTAGGGTCTCGGACATGCTAGACAAGTGCACCATTGAACTACACTTGCAGCCCGGTACTATATTGTTGTCGTTATTATTTGCAGTACTGGAGATTGAACCCAGAGCCTTCACACTTGGCTATATCCTCAGTTCCTTATTTTTTATTTTGAGACGAGGTCTAAATTGTCCACCAAGAGTATTTTAAAAACAGAACACTTTGCTTAAACAGAAGCAATGTGAGTAGTGGCTAGAGCTTTTGAGTTAGTTTAGGTGTGACACCGAGTTAATTGCTTGACCAATCTAACCTATTTTCTAACTTGTAGGATTTGTACACAACTCAGTGGACTACCAGGGTGACCACGGGGCAGTGTGTGGGGGAGTGTCACTGGGCAGCGTAGGTCCTTGGTTTAGTGATACTGGAGGTTAAAACTAAAGCGATAGTATGAATTTACAGGTGAAAGCTTCACTTGAAAGGTAATAAAACAACTCCAGCTTGAGTAATAGCTGGAGGGGGCACACTGATGAAGAACATCAGACTTGCCAGTTCAGGAAAGAACAAAGACCTATTTGGTAAGTCATTGTGTCAATCCTGCCTTCCCTGATCCAGAGCAACCCTCATGACTTGAGGGGCAGTTTGGTTCCTGTAAGATGAATCAATCCTCGTGACTTGAGGGGTAATTTCAGTCATGTGAGGCTGTGATGGAATCCAAGGTGACTGTAGGTTTAGGGCAGTATTCTGGGCATCACTGAATATACCTGTAAATCTCTTATCCTGATGTCTTCAGTTTTGAGCAGTGAGATAGGCTAGGTAAATTTATGGCTAATAGATTGTATTAGTTACTTTTTAGTCAATGGTTTCTTAGCATATTTAATAAAGGATATTTATAAGTTACAATATTCATCCACAAGCCAAATGCGGGAAGAGTGCTGAATGTCTGTCTAGGCACTGGAGACCCAAAAGATCCGATCAAGGGCTGGGAGCCCACAGCACTGTCCCATGTACGTCCGTGTCTGCAGATGATGGCTGAAGAAATCTTTACTGGAACCAGGATACAATGCTGGCAGCAGAGATGATGACCAGAGCTCCCCCAAAGCAACAGCAGCCATCCTTGAGGATGGCAAGGCCCTGAGCTCCTTCCTCAGAACAGCTGAGTTCCTTTCAGGAGAATCAGCGGAGCAGAGCTTCTCCTGAGAAACAGCCCACAACTAGCTTCTCCTCCCACTCTGCTTTATGTTGTGTCAGCAACAATCCTCAGGTGGATCCTCTACGCCAAGCATCACACCAACTCAGTCCAGCTGGGCGTTCTGGCTCAAGTTGACCACAATAAGTCCATCACATAAATCTTGTCTTTTTAAACAGGCTCGCTAAATGACTAACATGCCTTTATGCAGAGCGAGAAGGATATGACCTAGAGCTTTACAAAATGGTTAGGTTTTGTTCTACTTTTAAATTACTTATTGTAACCTATCTGTAGGTCTAAGTGAAAGGTTATAGTTTTTAGCAAAAACTCCTTGTAAGTCCCTGACTGCCTCAGAAGAAAATATAAATAATTCTTTTGACGAGTAACAGGTTAAAGACCCAGAAGTCTGTTTGTCCTTTGTCCCTGTGGTGGCCTCTGACTCTGTTACCAGTCAGAAGTGAGAATGTGGCAGCTCAGTAAGTATTGGTTCCCTTAATTTGCTGCTAAGGGGTTTTGTTTCTTTGCTTGTATTTATTTTTAAAATTGTTTTCAAAAGATAACCAAAAACTAAAATGATAATCAGTAAAAAATTTTCTTTTTTTGTCCCCCAGCCACTTAAAGTTTCCCTACCCAGAAGCAGTTTCTTAAATGTCCTTCCAGAAGTTAATTTACCTATATAAAGCAAATAGGAGAGAACTACACCCACATTTCTTGGCTTAATATATTTTGGAAATTATTCCATAAGAATACAAAAAGCGCTCCCAAAGGACTATTTTTATGGTTCTTGTTTGTTTGTTTGTTTTTTATTTGGGGCTGGGGATGGAACTCAGGGCCTTGTGCTTGCTAGGCAAGTGCTGTACCACTGAGCTAAATCTCCAACCCCTTATTTTTATGGTTCTTAATATACCATTTCATTTTTACTTATTTTTTTAATATACCATTTTATACACAGTGCTTAACCAGTGCTTTAGTAAAAGACATTGAGATAGGTTCCAACCTTTTGGTATTAGAATTGCTGCGCTGAGTAACCTTGAATACGCATATGTAGATCTATTCCTGGAAGTGGGACCGTTTGGGTCAAAGAGTACAAGCATGTGTGCTTTTGATAGATGCTGCTCAGTGCTGTACTCTACAAGTGCCTGTTTCCCAGTAGACTGGACATTGTTATCAAATGTTTGACCTTTGTCATTCTGATAAAAAATGGTATGTTCTGGTGGTTTAATTTGCAATTTATCTTGCATGGAGGGACCCTCTTTTCATGTTGAAGATACACTTATATTTTCCTTTGTGTGTTTGTTTCTATCTCACCTATTTTTCTTGGTTCATAGGAACTCACTATACATTGGGAAAATCAGCTCTGTCAAATACATTGCAAATATTTTTCCCGGTTTGGTGTTTGACTTTTGACTTTGCCTAGAGTGTTTTCTTCCATGCAAAAATGTTATATGGGATTAAATTTATCCATCTTTCATTTTTCTTTGGTTTTAGATTTTGTGTTATAGTCACAAGGCCTTCATCATTGTAAAGTTTAAAAAGAAGTCAGTCTCCCTTGGTTTATCCTGTTGCTTTTAAGGCCTTTTTTTTTTTTTTTTTTTTTTTTTTTTTTTTTTTTTTTTTTTTTAATACAAGGTCTTACTATGTGGTTCAGGCTGGCTTTGAACTCACAATCTAGCCCAGGCTGGCCTGAAACTCGTGATGATCCTCCTGCCTCAGTCCCTTGAGTGCGAGGATTACAGGTATGTGTCACCACAGCCAGCTTTATATTGCAATTTTTAAACCATTTTGAATTTAGGAAAATGTGAGGATAATAACTTCCTTTCTTCCTTTCTCTATTTTTTCTTTCTTTTATCTTTTTTTAGCCCCCCCTTTTTTTTAGTTTGTTTCTTTTTTATTTTTATTTTTTGTATGTGAAAAAGGTACTTGGGGGTTTTTTCTTTTTCTTTTACTTTTATTAGTACATGTTTGTAGTACATAATGATTACATTCACTGTAGGGAATTGGTACATGTACATAACACATTTCAATTCCTTTCTTTTCCCCTTCCTTCCACCTCCATTTTATTTTTCTAATGTTAGAATCATTTATTTATAAGACCTTATAAAGTTAATGGCCATATGTACAGATTGCAAACCAGACTCATAGGCCAAAGAACACATAAAACATGTAAGAAAGTTGTATTAAAGTATACCTTTAGATATGCACTGGATTATAATACCTTTTTTTCCTCTTTTTTCCTGTTATCTTTTACCTGCTCATTCTTTCCCTCCTTCCTTCCTTCCTTTCTCTCTCTTTCTTTTTCTTTCTTTCCTTCCCTCTTCCTTCTTTCTTTCTTTCCTTTTTTCCCCTTTCTTTCTTTCCTGGAGATTGAACCCAAGGCCTTTGCAGAGCTTACATCCCCAGACCTTTTCTTTATTTTTCATTTTGAGACAAGGTCTTGTTAAATTGTTGAATTGCCCAGGTTGGGCTCAGATTTGCCATCCTGCCTCAGCCTTGCAGAGTGCTAGGATTATAGGCATGTGCTACCATGCCTGGCTAGGAGCATAAATTTCTTAAGAACTAGCACTAATCTAGGCCGTCATGTACACTTTTTTTTGTTGTTGTTTTTTGAGACAGAGTCTCACTATGTAGTCCAGGCTGGCCTTGAACTCACTAAACTATGTAGCCCAATCTGAGTTTGAGCTTACAGTGATCCTCCTGCCTCAGCTTTCTGAGTGCAGATTACAAGGCATGCACCACCATGCCCGGTTTGTCAAATACTCTTGATCAACCTATTGTACAGATGGGAAAGATGGCTCCACAGAGAGGAAATCTGTCTCCCTGACCTGCTTTCTCTAGAGTTTCCTAACTCAAGAAGTGGCATCTCAATCCAGCAAGGTGCCAAACTTCACCTTCCACAGCCAGTCTGTTTTTATGATTCTTCCTTCTAAACACTCACGAATCCATCCCGGTCTTTCTATTCCCACTTCCTAAGCTAGCTCAGGTCTCATTATACTGTTCACACAGCAGGGCTTCTTTTGTTTTTGTGCTCCTGGAGATTGAACCCAGGGCTTTTACACTGAACTACATCCGCAGAGCTTTTTGATTTTTATTTTGAGACAGAGTTTTGCTAAATTGGTAAATTGCCCAGGCTGGGCTCAGATTTGTAATCTTTTTGCCTCAGCCTCTCAGAGTGCTGGGATTACAGGGGTATATAGCACCACACGCTCAGCTACATCAAGGCTTCTATGTATGCTGCGCCTTCTACCTAGAATATGACTGCCTCCTTTTTCCGGTCTCAGACATTCCTTGCCTGCCTTATCTCAAGTTCCCTCTGTTGCTGTTTTTGTTTTTGGTTTTTTTTCTTGGAGACAGGGTCTCTCTGCATAGTTCAGGCTGGCCTTGAACTTACTATGTAGCCCAGGCTGGCCTCAAACTTGTGGCAATCTTCCTGCCTCAGCCTCCCAAGTGCTGGATTACAAGCGTGCACTACCACACTTGGCAATGGTGTCACTGTTTTTTTCTTTCACAGAACATACCATAGTGTGCAATTACTGTAGCTTCTTTATTCACTGTTTACTATCTTTTTCCCTCTAGAATATAAGCTTGCTGGTATCAGGGGTCATGCCTTTTGCCTCATACCTATATCCCTAGCACCCTCAACAGTGCCTTTCACAAAACTGGTTCAAAATTGGGGGTTGGGGATTTGGCTCAAGTGGTAGAGCGCTTGCCTAGCAAGCACAAGGCCCTGAGTTTGATCTCCAGCACCCCCCCAAAAAAATTGGTTCAAAATAGTTATACAGATATTCCTCATTTAATGACCTACCTGTTTAACAACTGTTCAGTACACCTTGTTTATACAATACTGTAATTTTTGCAAATTGTACTGTGTAGTACAGTACTGTAGTTTTATGTTCTGGTATACATTACATTACTGCATGTAAGAGTTATGCAAATAAAAGCAAAGTCATCAAGTTGGAGTTTCCTTTGACCATTTCTTTGTTCTGAATATTGTAATGTACACACCATATACATTTCTAAGTTAGTGACCACTATAATTAGCAACCTAGTTGCAGGAAGAAACTCAGTCATCAAATGAAGAATGTCTGTACCTGGGTATAGTGGCACACACTTGTGTTCCAGCAGACTGGGGTAGGAGGATCACTTAAGCCCTTGCATTCAAGACCAACCTGTGAGACATAGTGGCACCCTATTTCAAAACAAATCAAATAATTAGGTTTTTTTTTTTTTTTTTTTTTTTGGTACCAGGGATCGAACTCAGGGCCTCATGCTTGCAAGGCAAACACTCTAACCACTAAGCTAAATCCCCGGCCCAAATAATTAGGTTTTGATGTTGTACTGGGGATAGTACTCAGGGCCTCAGGTAGGGCAAATACATGCTTTATCACTGAGTTACATCTCCAGGCCCTCAAAATAGTTTTTTGTTTCTTTTGTTTTGTTTTTTTGAGACAGAGTCTCATAGTTCAGGCTGTCCTTGAACTCACTTTGTAGCCTAGGGTGACCTTGTGTTGATCCTCTTGCTTCAGTCTCCCAAGTGCTGGGATTGCAGGTGTGTGTTATCATGCCTGGCTCAAAATAGTTATTGAATGAAGAAATGATCTCTCACCTGGACTACTTCAATGGCTTCTTCCTCATTTTTTTTATGCCTTTCCATGAGAGACAGAGTCAGGGAAATTTGAATTCTCTTCTTACTGTCATGTCATTTATAGGTGACATGAAAAGAACAAAATCAGAAGCTGGGTATGGTGCTACACAACCATAATCCTAGCTATTTGAGAGGCTGAGACAGCAGGATCACAAGCTGGAGGCCACCCTGGGCAATTTAGCAAGACCTTTTCTCAAAACAAAAATAAAATAACAAAATAAGGGCCAGGGATGCACCCCAGTGGTATGGCGCATGCCCAGCCTGTGTGATGACCTGGATTTGGGGAGTGGGGTGTGGAGAGAACAAAATCAAGAAGTCCTGGGAAGAGAGGGAACTCCAAGCTCAACTATGAGGTCAACGGCTGGGGATTTAGCTCAGTGGTTAGAGTGCTTGCCTTGCAAACACAAGGCCTGGAGTTGGAGCCCCAGCACCAAAAAACAAAACAACACAACTATGAGGTCAAAAGAATTTGGACTACCTGGTGTGGTGACCAGGTAGGGTTAGGGGACTTGCTTGGCTTCTGGTGCCAGCTCTGCTACCTGATATGTGACCTAGGGGAACTTACCTTACCCTTTCTTGGGGCTTTCTTTTCTGTAATGTGGTGGTAATTAAAACCTCAGTGAAATGGGAAAGTTGTAAAAATCGAAGATGTATGAAAGTGCTTGAATAGCCAGGTGAGGTGGCACATGCCCGTAATCCCAACACTTGGGAGGCTGATGTAGGAGGATCGCTGCGAATTCAAGCCCAGCCTGTGCTACATAATGAGTTCAACACTGGTCTGAGCTACATGGTGAGACTCTCTCTCAAAAAAAAAAAAAAAAAGTGCTCCAGTGCTGCAAAGGTCTGTGGTATTTAGGAGGAAAACTGAAATTTTGTCTAAATAACTTGTGCTTTGCTTCTGTTAAGCATGCTTTGCAACCCCCCCTCCCCATTCGTTAGTCCTGCTCTCAGGGTTTGCAGCTGCCCTGACTGATAGCAGACCCAGGACACTTCCCTGCTCCCTTAGATAGCCTGCAGCTGCACCGGGAATTGTTGCCCCGCTCTGGCTTTGCTTGCTCACCACTGATAAGAGCAGAAGTAAAACTACCCCACTACATCTTGTTCCTGGTGCATGTATCACAAAGATCCAACAAACGTTCAAACTGTGTCTGTTATGATGGGGGGGCTGGCCTTTGACCCCTCCGTGTAAAGAAGGTAAAGGTAACAATGAGACTGAGGAAATCGGTACTGCAGGAGTCCTTAAGGAATGAAGGGGCTGCCTTCTCAAAGTAGGTGAAAGTTGTAACCAATGCAATCAACCAATGCCTGTATTCAAATAAGGTGAAAAGTAGTGAATCCAATCCATGATTTTAGTTTGTACTCTAAAAAATCTCTATGGGGTGGGGTTTCACGAATAAATGCTGCTCTCTTTGTTTCGGGGGCCCAGGTTTTAGAGTGTAAACTCCCCTGGGTCTGTCGATGTAAATAAACCTGAGTTCTCCAACTCTCTGGGTGGTGCTTGGTTTCTGGAAGAGTTGTAACATTTCTGTAGCAGTATAAGGGAGGCTCCCCTCTTCCCTTGGAGCAGATGCCCAAGTCTCCTTCCCATCTACCTTTGGGCCAGCCCTGCTGTCTTTCTCCCAATTCTCCTGTCTATAGATGCAGGTCGATGCTGTGCCAGCACCAAGCCTCCTTTCTGTACCATTGCCAGCTGCTCTCCCAGCTGCACCACTGCCAGAGCCTTACCTGGGCTGTGGTGCAGGCCAGTAGCCTGTGGGTGCTGCTGATTGCTCCTGGGCACAAGGACAGTGATGCCTGGAACACACAGGTTATTGTAAGATCTTTCTTCTGGGCTTCAGGGTTCCCCTGAGGGAAGCAGGCTTAATCATCTCAGCTCCCAAGATAGAGACACTCATCATCGCTATAGTCCGGCTGTGGCAGGTGCAGGCTGGATGCTCCCCAAGAGGACTGTGAGAGGCTGGCAGGCAGCCTCAGGGCTCCAGGGGCCTCAGGCTTTGCCCTAGGAGTGGTGGGTGTTTGTCTTCCAGCTCTGGCGCCCAGGGTTTCCTTCTTTTGTTTCCTCAGTGGGCCAGAAGAGCCATTCCAACTCCACAGAGATGACTCGGTCTGAAGATGAGAAACTATTCTTCTGTTAGCCTCTTAAGTGGTTGGCAGCCATTGGTTGGTCTTCAAAACTTGGCTGCTGAGAGGCGAGAGTGAGGCAGGTTTACTTACCTGAAATTAAGAAGCCTGCAAATTTATGATTTCATCTTTCCTGGGGTCTCCCTCTTTCAAATTGTCCCTGCAACCTGCTGCCAGACAGATTTTTCCAAAGTGCAGTTCTGGTTCAGAACTCTTTGGTCCCTTACTGCAAATAGGGTAAGGTGTAAATTCTTTGCTAGGAATCAGAACCTTCCACAAAGCCCCTTCCAGTTTTAGATTGACTTGATTTCTATGTAAGTTAAATCACTGAATGGTATCACTGAGGAGTGGGGTCCACTCAACACCAAATAGCGGGGGCTCAAGTAGATACGATTGGTGTCAAGTAGATACCTTTGACCTTGTTGCTATCCCATTCTGAACTTGGCTCACACTCCAGGAGTCACAAAGGTGTTCCAGCTAGGAGGAAGGTGCAAAGGGAAGAAAAAGGTACAGGGAACATTGCAGCTACATTTTAAAGGTTCCTAAGAAACGGATACCTAACACTTCTGCTTACATCACACTGATAGACTTGTTAACCACAAGGGAGGAGGAAAAACCAGTGTTCACTCTCGTCTACCATGACAGTGGTAGGCTTTAATTCTAGTGAAGAAAATGGGTATTTGGGGAAAACTAGAAGGTTCTGACATAAATTCCCTGCTTCTATAACTTCACTTACCCTGGTCTCTGAGTCTGTAATGTTTGTCTTATAATGGGTAAATTATACTCATCCTTTGACACCCAGCCCAAATGTCACACTTGCAGATTCCTCAAAGTAGAATTGTGTTAAAAAAAAAAAAAAGTACAATTGTAATCCCCACTGCTGTTTTTATTTTTTTTGAGACGGGGTCTCATGTACCCCAGGCTGACCTCAAACTCAGGGCAATCCTCCTGCCTCAGCCTCCCAAGTGCTGGGATTACAGTTGTGTGCCACCATGCCCAGCTTTCACCATTCTCATTTTGAATGTTCTTCCACATCTCCAAGCATGGTGTTTCGAACCTCCCACCTTCCCATCTGTTTCTCCTCCAGTTGGTTCCAGGGGTGTCCCTCATCCTGACCCCAGGCCCGTCACTTTCCCTACAGCCCACATTTGTGGATTCCCCTCCAGAACTTCGTTTTTCACTCCTCTAGCCTCTGGGCAGCCTTTTTCACCTGCCTGCATTGACCCTCTGTACAAATCACCCATCCCACTAACCTAAAGGATGGACTGGGGACTGAGAAGGGGCTGGGGCTGACCCCAGGTGTATGAGGAGGTGGCAGCATGCCCCAGAGAGCACCCACGGACCTTCTGCAGCCTTAGGCTCAAGTTGAGTCCTTTCTCTGGAGCACACTCAGGTGATTCCAAAGCCAAGAGGGAGTCTGTGCGCACACCTTCAGGAAATTAAACCTCCCAGCTAGTTTTTTCAGTATCTCTGCTGCTTGCTCTCCCCATCGCCATCCCAGGCTTCAGGGCAGGTTCTGTCTCCAAGGCCCTTCGTCATCTGACCCTTTCCCACTGTTAGTGCCTCAGTTCTCCTTCCTCCTCCCCTTAGGAAGTAGCTATACAGGACTGTTTGCTGCTGGCTTTGCTTAGTACATTTTCCTTCTTGGTCTTCAAGATTTCTGTGGATGGTGGGTGTATTGGTACATATCTGTAATCCTGGCACTCAGGAGGCTGAGGCAGGAGGTTTTCAAGTTTGAGGTCAGCCTGGGCTAATCAGTGAGACCATATCACACACACACCCAAAGACCAAAAACTGATTTAGATGGATATATCCTCCAGGCATCCTTCCTGGACACCCTCAGGCAGAACTGGACTCCCTCTGCCCACCCCCAACCAGGAGCCTGGTCCTTATACTGTAATGGTCTGTCTCCTGCACCAGAGCTAAACAACTTGATGGCAGCCCTACAGTAGCTTTGGGTACACAAGAGGCATCCAATAAATGCTGCCTGAATAAAGCTCCTAAGTTATAGGTACAGAGGGCCAGGTGACAAAGGAGCCATTCCAAAGTCTGTTCTTTGCTTTGGGCAAGTGGATCATGAAGCAAACACCAAACAGTCACAAAAGTCATACCTCTCTCCTTGCCAGAACGAAGCCTACTCATTTTTCAGAGTCCATTTGCCAGCACCTCCTGGAGGAAGCCTCCCGACCCCAGACCTTACATGTGCTCCCACAGCCCCACAGCCTGCACTGTGCTTTCTTCCCTTCTTTCTTCTTCTTTTTTTTTTTTTTTTTTTGAGACAGGGACTTTGTAATTCAGGCTGGCCTGGAACTGCAGGTGATCCTCTGGCCTCAGCCTCCTGAGCGCTGGTGTTGCGGGAGAAGATAGATGCCAAAGAGACAAAGGCACCACATGGTCACAAGAAAAATTCTTTTAGTGTTGACACTGACCCAGGGGACTCGTGTCCAAAGCCTGAGCAAACACTGAACAAAAAGAGCAGAATTTATTTGGGAAACCCCACCCCATTACAATTTTTAGGGTACAAACTAAACCCATTGATTGGATACACAACTTTTCACCTTATATGAATACAAGCATCCGTCAATTACGTTGGTTACAACAATTTTCACCTACTTTGCCTAAGAATGTAGGTATCTCACTTTTTAGGACCGTCTGCTGTGTTATTTGCCTAAACCTGTTGTTTACCTTTACCTTTTTTACAAGCTAGGGCTCAGAGTTCAGCCCTCCCTAGTGTGGCCTTTACTGGCTGTCATGGAAACATGGAGTCTGCCAGTCTGTAGTTGTCTGTGGTCTCCTGACTTTAAGGCGCAGGGGGTCCTGCTACACTGGGATTACACAGCGCCAATCATGGTGTCACAACTGTAGGGTGTTTAATGCAGGGTTTCTCAACAGCAGCACTATGAACGTCTTGGGCCGGATGATTCTTGTGGGCAGCTTTTCTGTGCATTATAGTTTTTAATTAATTTACATTTGCAGTGCCAGCGATGGAACCTCATGCTAAAAAAGTACTTTGCACTGGACCTCTAGCCCCCATTGCAGGATGTTTAACAGTTACCAATGACCTCTGCCCACTAGATGACAACAACAGCCCCTTTTATATACAATGGAGTACTACTCTGCCATAAAGAAGGATTGGTGAGTCATTTTTAGGTGAATGGCTGCACCTCCAGACCACAGTTTTAAGTGAAATCAATCAGACACACAAGTTTAAATATTGCATTGTTTCTCTTGTGTGAGAAACCCAAAGGGTAAATAAGGAGCAAACTGGAGGATAGATATTGGGAAGTAGGAAGAACATGTTCAAATGGGAAGAGGAAGTGCTCACCTACCAAGTGCAAGGCCCTGAGTTCAATCCCCAGCATCCAAATGGGAAGCGGAACAAGGGAGGGGAGAGGGGGAAGGGAAGGAAGAGAAAAGGGATTTAAAAAAAGAATGGAGGGGGTGGGGCTGGGGATTTAGCTCAGTGATTAGAGTGCTTGCCTTGCAAGCCCAAGGGCCTGAGTTCGATCCCCAGCACCACAAAAAAAAAAAAAAAAAAAAAAAAAAGAATGGAGGGGTAAAAATAGCAACGAAGCTTTTGTAAATGGGGAGGGGAAAAAGAGTTGAAGGGTAGGGAGGGGAACAGGAAAAAAAGAGGAATTAAGATACATTATGTACAGGTACAAATTCCCTATGACAAATGTGAGCCCTATGTATGGGAGATTTGTACCAATAGAAAAAAAAAAAATAACAACCTCCTTCCTGGTGTGACAGCCCAGTATGTGCCCAGATATTA
>PVJO010013896.1:0-50226 GCA_004026905.1 Hystrix cristata
TCAGAGATGGGGAGTGGGGAATTATGCCAGTTGTTAGGCAGGTGCAGTGAGTACTTCCACCAAACATTTTAGGAAGGCGGGAAGGTACACAGTATGGACAGAGGGGCTGGACTAAGCCCTGGACAGGGCAGGCAAGGGAAGGATGAAAGTACTGACAACCCACCTAGGGAAGTTTGCTTCAACTAACCCAGAACCATTTCCCAGTGCACTGTAACAGGAATTTTTAAAGATAATTAAATCAGATCACAGTCTAGGTCTTTGGCAAGGAATGGAAAAGACCTCCTAAGCATGGTTGAAATACAAGAAACTTGTAAGGCACAGTCTTCTGCTGAGGGCTAGCAGAACTCCTGCCAATGTGGGAGTTGAGGAAGATAAACTCAACATAAACAGTAAGAGTGGTCTGTGTACAGTACAAGAGACATAAGAGTTTGGTGGCTCAGTGGTAGAGCATTTGTCCAGTGTGTGCAACAGCCGGGGTTCCAGCCCCAACACCATCAAAAAAAAAAAAATTGAGACAGATGTACCCTCTAAGGTATAAATATCCTTAGGTCATTTTTTCTTGTTTGCTTTGCACCTAATTTGCATTAAAACACATACTACCTATCTTTATAATCCATTAAAGCAACAACTGAGAGCGTTGAAGCCCAGACAGCATACTAGATTCTTATATATTTTTTTCATTTGCTCTTTACGAAGTCTCTAAAGTAAGTATAATTGTCCCCACTTTACTGACGAGGAATCCGAGGCTCAAAGTTGTTTCTCTCCTGTGATTGAGATCGTACAGTATTTGTCTTTCTATGTCTGGTTTATTTCACGTAACGTAATGTTGTCCAGGTTCACCCATGTTGTTGCAAATCATAAGATTTCATCTTTTATAGGGGCTGAAGAATATTCCATTGTTCTACGTGGACTCCATGAAGCTGGTAGAATGGAACAGAAGTTTAGAGGAACAGAGTAGAATGGGACAGAGGCTTTAGTAGTTTGGAGGGACACATGGGGAGATGTGAACCAAGGTATATGTAGTTACTGTTAGGCGGGAGAAGAAGAAAGAGTCCAGGACAGGCAGATATGTAGAGATAGAAAGCAGGTTGGCAGCTGCCCGGGGCCAGGAGATGAGCAACACAGAATAGTGACTACTGGCGGTTACAGGCTGCTTTCTTGGATGATGAAAGTGTTCTAAAATTGATTGTGGCAAAGGTTGTATAACTGTACTAAAAACCATTGGACTGCATACTTTAAATTGATCAGGTGTATGATATTTGAATTATAACGTCATAAACTGTTAGAAGAGTGTTAACACCTTTTAAAAGATAGTTTCCTCCCAAATAATACCACTCACAAGTGGCAGAACTTGAATAAGAATTTAGATTTGCTGGGCTGCAGCCTCCCTTACTTGGCATTGTTGTGCTTGTCATCTTCTGTGAGACTGCCGCTCTTAACAAGGTCATAGTTTATGCAGCCTGGTTGGATGGCATCGATTAAATCCACAACTGCCAAACTGGAGCTGATCGTCTTGTCCTAGTGTACAGGGAGAACAAAGCTAAGAATTTCAGTATGTACAAATCAACATATGCTTCCTTTTATAAAGAGCCGAAAGCAAAGCCCAGTGAATTAAAAGAAAATTTTGCTATTAGCTCAATAATAATTCCTACTCACAAATAAACTAAAGATTGTCCTTCCAAATTATAGATATTATTCTAGACAGCACAGTGTTTAATAGTCAAATATAAATTCTGACCTTAAAATTCTGAATAGAAGTTGATTTTCCAGCTTCACTCAATGTTCTGTTCACCCAGTTCACAATGATATCATCGTTAGCTTTCTGACCCTCTCCCAGATCCTCCAGGACATTGAGAGTATATCTAAGGGAAACAGCAGAAGAAAAGGTCACAATCTGCTTTTTGAAAAAGAAATGCAAACAGCAGAAAGATGCTTTATCTCCCATTTCTTTTATTCCTTAGTTTTGAAAGACTATAGATTTCATGAAAAGAGATTCATACTATGTGAAAAAAATATTTCAGGCAGGGTTGGGGATTTAGCTCAGTGATAGAGCACTTGCCTAGCAAGTGCAAGGCCCTGAATTTGATCCCCAGCACCCCTTCCAAAACCAAAATCTCAGGCAGTAGTTGCTTATTACTGCTCTACCCTTTATAGTGGTGGGGACAAGATCTCTGGTGCTTAAATAAAAGATAGGTAACAGGAAACTAGGAGATAGATCTTTTGCAAATGAGAAGGGGACCAAGACACGGAGGGAGGGGGAAGGGGACATAAAAAGAATTAAGATGTATTATGTACATGTACCAACTCCCCACAGTGTAATCACTATGTACTGCAAACACGTACTAATTAAAATAAAAATTAAAAAAAAATCTCTGGAGCCTAAATGTGCATGCACAGTTTACACTATGGTAGTCCATTTTAATGACTTAAAATAATCTGCACTTTGGCTGGTACTTAGTGAAAATGAATGCCTGAGCACTATCATCAAGAGATCTTCATTTTTCGATGGTGCTGGGATTGAACCAAGGGCCTCACACATGTTAAGCATGTGCTGTAGCACTGAGCTACATCCTCAGCACATCTGACAACTGTGTTTAATCCACTGACACTAAATGAGGCTTAAGTACTCAACAGGCTTCTGTGAGGAAAAGGGAATAGCTACAGTTTTACTGCCTGACTTAGAAGGAAAAAGGCATCTTTCACTAGGCATTCAATATATATTCATGACTTAAAAGCATTTCAGAGTCCATATATGACAATATTCAAAAGTGCACTCATTGACATGTTTACCTATTAAAAATATAACAAGAGTGAAATCACAGATATGTGTTATAGTGATGCTTAAACAGCTAAACTTGAGTCCTATACCTTCTCATCAGCTGCCAGACTAAAGCTAAGGTCAAGGTTTGGTTCCCATCATTCAGGTCTTGTCCTCCAATGCCAACCAGGGAGAATTTAGCAGGATGCTTCCCTAATTCAACAGCATAGTTGCAGTTTTCTAGCTGCAAACACACAAAAGTAAATGAGTAGTTAAAGATCTTCATTTGTTTTATTTGCATACATATGTTTGTATGTGTTGTGTAATGCTAGGTATCTGCACACAAAAACTAATAAGACATAGTTTCTGGCCCCAAGAAGAGCAGGATCAAGAGTTTTAAAAGCAAAAAGAACCAATTGAGAATAAAAACAATCGGTAATATAAACAAAGAAAATCAATTATCTACCTTTTTCATGTTGGCTCCAAGTTTCGGGTATGGGGGTTTATTAACCTTACTCCAGTCCACAGGAACTTTAATTCTTTCATATAACTGTAAGATTACCAGGGCATCCTGCAGGTCACTAGTGATTTAAAAATAATGTGATTAGTGTCTTCAGCTGGCAGGGCCTTTTCTTCCCTTAAAAACACTAACACTACACTGGCAAAGAAGATATATAAAACCGTAATCTCCAAGATTCATATTTTCTGTTGGTTTGTGTTGAAAACAACTAAGATGGTCTGATTCACTTAAGAATATGTACTGAGCTCTTATTACAAGGAAAGCACAGTTCTAAAAGGCCGGACACATTAGACAAAAAATCCCTGCCCCCACATTAGGGTCAGAGAGATGTACAGTAAATGAGCACATGGATAAACAGATAATATAATTTGGGTGTGTATGTATACCAGAAAGACATTTGTACATCCTATCGCAAGCGGAAAGACTGTAAAGAAAGAATTCTGGCTTTTGAGTGTTTGGAAAAATGATAATAAAAACCACCACTCACATTCTCTAATATAAATAATTGGTATAAATTAACATTTAGAAAATCTTTGGAACTGTCGTTATTTACATAACATCCATTTATGGTGTTGGTAACTGTTTATAACAGCAATAAGATGGCTTACGCGTAGAGATGGTTTACATGGGGATTAACACCAAGAGAGTTCATCCAGTTACGGAAAGTTCTTTCTTCACGAGTTTCTCCTATTAAGAGTATTAAAAAAGTCTTCATTCATTAAACACCTTTTATATGTGCATATAGCATCAGCTTATGTATTTATTTTATCTGCTCTATTCCAATGGACAAATATTCTGCAGGATAAATTCCCAAGCATTCTTACTAGATATATTCTTTCTACGTTCGTGCTTTTAAATTTTTTTCTAAATGTATGTTAAAATTAAAGAATATAACCATATTCTCAACACTTCAGCAATTTAGGTTTCTTTTGGTGGTACCAGGCAAGTGCTCCACCACTGAGGTATATACCCGCAGCCCCACAGAGATTTATAAACTAAATAATCTTTTTTTCTAATCTTTTTCAATATCTCCTCAAATCTGCATACCTCAAAGTAACTGATGTTATCGGTTCAGTTTATATTTTTAAAACTTTGCTATGATCATATGAACTTATATTAATGTATGTTTTTCTTCAACTCATTTAAAAAATACCAAGCTACATATGATTACTACTTCTGCAAGCTTATGGTAAAGTAACAAATTACTTGAAGCTTCTGGGGCTGAAGGCATAGCACAGTGGTAGAACACTTAGCTTATTATGCAGGGGTGGATTCCATCCCCTGGACTACAAAAAAAAAAAAACCCCAAAGCTTCAAAAGCACAAAATTTAAGACTTTATAGTAATGCTAGCAGATACCACTGAACTACAGTTTGCATTTGTTAATTTTTATACACTACACTTCATACATATATAATATGGAATAAGCAAACTCTGCCTTCTCAAATTTAAATAATTGCCATATGCTAAGCATTTGTTTTGTGTCAGTTTGACTGTGGGTGTAGGAAACATTAACACTAAAAACTTACAGGTCAAATTAAATATATGCATGCATTTTTCCAGTGAGAGGTTTAAAAAAATGGTCTAACCTTAAATATTAAAACAATAACACAAGTTTACCAAATGGCCGTATATTAAGTGATCCTAGACTACTTTACCCTATTTTTAACTTTTTTTTTTTTGACAATGCTGGGGATTGAACCCAGGGCCTTATATGTGGTAGGCAAGTACTCAACCACTGAGCTTCACCCCGAGGCCACACTATTTTATTATAAAGTTTTCCAGCATTGTCAGTTTTCACTCAGCATGGTGTTTACTTCTAACAGACACTTGCTAAAGCAAAGTGGACAAAGAAATTTATTAGTTCAAAATTCTGACATCATTATGGATTTAAAAAACTCAGCAGATATGGTGGCACATGCCTGTAATCCTAGTATCAGGAGGCTGAGGGAGGAGGGTTGCAGCAAGTTCGAGGCTAGCCTGAACTACACAGTGAAACCTTGTCTTAAAAAAACATTTTTTTTTTTTTTGAAAAACTTAGTTACCTTCTAATAGAGTCCAGTCAATATCCTGGTTCTCTGGCTTAGTAAGTGCTGGGTATTTATTAAACAGGTTAGCTACAAAGGCTAAATTCAGTTTGGGATTTCCACTGACAACATCAGCAGGGGTAACAAACTGTCTGCAACCTAATTTATCTGCCTGTTGAAGCATACTTTCAGCTCTCTTCAAGTCATCTGTTTCCTGTTGAAGTAAAATAGAAGACACTTTTTAAAGGACATACTAAAAATATAGAAGCCTTCCCTACAGTCATAGTCTTGGACATACAATTCTACCTTCTGTGAGCCAACACATGGTACTTATTATAAAATTGTTTTGAATGCAAAAAAAAAAGTTCAGCAGGATGTGCAATACCTCTAAAATACCATAGAGGGGGCCCAATCACGTCTAACTGCTGAGTACAGCTAACTCCTTTGGGATTACATCTCTCAAACCAAATTGCATCAAGACAAAAGCTAAATTAGAAATATATGTTTAAAAAGAAAAATGAAAAAAGTTAGAAGTGTTCACATTGTAAAGTTCGCAAAGAGAGTGTATGACCGAAAAAGATAAAGGACAAAGAAAACCAAGGGAAACATATAAACAGAGGCTCAGAAGTAAACGAAATGTTTGGGGAAGACAGAGGCACCCGGATGGTGGTGGGAAGGGAGGTCTGAGGGGTAGGAATTTATGGAGAACAGCACAGGTTAGGAGAAATGGAGCAAGATTGTGTAGGGCCTTATAAATCTAAGCAGAGCATTTTAGACTGAATTCTAGAGTCAGTGGGGGAATCCTTAAAGGACTCTGAGGAGGGAAGCCACAAAGAAAGGGGTGTTTTAGGAAGCTCACTCATGGGAGATGGAGAAGGGCTACGTGAGAACTACAGTCCGTTAATACACCGGTGCTGCTTACCCAGGCATAAGACCACCCGACCTACCAGGAGTGACCTGAGCCGAAGAGTTTTGCATGTAACATACAGATGGAAATATAAGCACACAAATCAGGTACAAACTGAGTTCTGGTAAGAGCAGAGCAAAATGGTCTAGTCAATGTAATCTACTTAATCCTACTGCATATTAATATATATATATTCATTTTGTTAGTAGAATGCATTTTTTATTTAATGGGTACAGAGAAACAAAGAATGCTCAAAACTTGGGACTACATAGACTAGTGCAATTCCTTTACTGATATGCAAAGTGAGATCCAATTTTAGGAAGGAACTTGTCCAAAGTCACTGAACAAATCAGTAACAACCAGGAAACAGTAATTTCCCAAATTGGATTACACAGATCGAGATTTTGTAAATATATTCAAAACGCAGGAATATACAGATACATATATGAATATATAGTCATTAAATCTATTAGTTACTATAATCCAAATAGGAAAAGGCTAGTCTCTGGTGCTTATTTCCCCATATTGTTTTGCCTGTTTTATGTCATCCATATAAACCAATACCACCATCATGATGAAACTCACTAATAAACTCTCAAAATAAAACTATTTTTCCCTCTGAGGTACAGGTACAGTAATATTTTAAAAAATAACACAAAATAGTCAACATCGCTACATGCAGTTACAAAAAATTCTTAAATTTTTAAGAAACAGACAATAGTTTTGCAAGGCTATAGAATTCAAAAGAGCAGCTATACTTACATTGAAACCTGACATATTAATATCTATCCGCGGTTCACCTTCCTTCTGTCCTTTCGGTGCAATTTGATTGAGAAGATGGAAATAGGCTTTGGAATCCTACAAACGAATTGAAAATGTCAGTGAGATCACTTTTACAAAGAATCAACGTCTCTCATTGTGTCACAGTGGGAGGATATTTGCATCAGACTCGGTGAGAATATGTGGCACAAGGCCCTGTCGCCTCATGAAACAGCTCTTTTCCCCAGAAAGTCCATCTATCTGGCCTCAGTTTTGTCTTGAGTAGAGATAAGCTGGATTTTGACATGACTTTACAATTTACTAAAGTCGCTGATAAAAAGTGCTAATAAACATTTCTGTACCTTCACTGAATTACTGAAGTCAAGAAGCTTGAGTGATAAAATAAGCATGAAAAAATAGTAGAGCAGAAATCCCGGGAGCACAGGGAAAGAGAAAATAAACAGGTTATATCATTGCAGAACACAATATATACCATGACCTATGGAGAAGAGAGCTGCTACGTTAAAAGATATATTTAATTGTAAATGACATAATGTCGTAAATGAGAAACGCTTTAGTTGGTGAAATAACATTCAACCTTTTAAGACTAGACTGTACTTAACAAAACATCCCCCCCCCGCCCCCGCCAGCCTCGGACCTCTGCAGTGCTGGGGATGGAACCCAGGGCCTTACACATGCTAGGCAAGTGCTCTACCACTGAGGAATGTGTCCACAGCCCCGAGCTTCTCTTTTTGCGTTAAGTTCCTGGGCCCTTAAATACATAAAACAAAGTGGAGCTGCTTATATTGGGGATGGGATGAGTGAAACTAGCCGCATGGAAACGCCACTGAATATATTGTATTAGAGCAAATGCTAAGTGTCTTCACGGCACTGTTACAGCTTGTGTCTAGATGTCCCCCCAAAGCCTCATGTGGTCATAGGTGGGGGCTTTTTCAGTGGTGGCTGGATCCAGAGTGTGTGATGCTGGGGTTAAGGGTGTGCGATTACTAAATCAGACCACCAATTGGATTGGCACCTTCCCTAAAACCAGGTAGCATAGGCAGGATATAAAAGGGGCAGAAAGCAGCTGCTATTGTCACCTGTGGCTTGTTTGCTTGCCTTGCTGCCTTCTGCCTTCCGTGAACCGTGAATGTCTCTCCTCTGCGATGCCCTCTGCCCTGCCTGCCGCCCTGCTGTGGAGCCAGCTGACTATGAACTGAGACCTCTACAAACTGTGAGCTAAATAAACCTTCCTTCCTTTAACTTTAGGTGTCGGGTATTTTGCCTTAGCAATGAGAAAAGTAACTAAGACAGGTATCAAGTAAAATTCTGCCTGTCTGGAGTACTTGAGGACAAGTACTTAAGTAAAGATGCCTTAATCTTGTCCCGTCTAAGACCAACTGTCTAGCGATGGCAGTTTTCTATTACTGGGTCTTGAAAGTACAGATAGGCTATAAAAGAATGTTTCTCACGGTAAAGTCCAGAGACTATGTGTACCCTAATTCTCTGGGGAGTTGCTCAGTATGCAGGTTATTCCCTCTAACCCTAGATCTTTCTGGAAGCTTCCCAGAGAGCTGCACTTTAAACACTATGAGGTGAGTTTGAAATTTGGTGCCATAAATGATTTTAAGAATGGGAAAAATTGGGTCGGGGATGTAGCTCAGTAGCTGAGCACTTGTCTAGAACAGGTGAGGCTCTGGGTTCAGTTCTCAATAGAGGAGAAAAAAAAAAGAATGGGGAAAACCATTGAGTGAAAGTCTTTTCAGAGCAATTCATGAAATGCCAGCCAGATCCTATCATTAGGGAGCACGGGGCTTACCCCTCTAAGGAACAGCGCACTGCAGCCGCGCGGCGCCTTCGCGTCCAGTTACTCACTGAAGGTGCATGAACGGTTGATAATTTAATCCTACACACTTGAGAGAACAGGTGAAGAGCAGATACAGCACAGTCTATATTTACTACTCTGAAAGGCACTTGACAGGGGAGAATTTGAATTTGAATAGAGATAAATTGGAAATTCGTTTTCACGTTACTGAAATACTCTATCCTTTTTACAAATATTCAAAGCAGGCTTCATTTAAAAAATGGATATCATCTTGCATATTTAAAATATATCACGGTATGTGAAATCCATTTATTTATGGTTTTCAGGAATTCACGTAATGCAAGAAGCATTAAGCATGTTGGATAAGTTAAAAGAGTTAGTCTTCTAATTTGTAAGGATCCTTCATTTTCACTGATAAAATCAACAAGTATCTCATTGCTTCCTCTCAGCACTGAACAAGTTGATGTGATCACAGGATACTGTTTTCACAGCACTACTGATCAGAGACCTCTGATAAAGATGCCTAGTTTGCCTTGTGCTGTGATGCACACCTGGAATCCCAGCCACTTGCGAGTCCGAGGCAGGAGGACTGCAAGGCTGAGGCCAGCCTGGGTAACTCAGCAAGATCCTGTCTTAAAATAAAAAAGGGCTGGTGATGTAGGGGGATGTAGCTTAATGGCAGAGCACCCCTAGGTTTGATTCTTGCTGCTGCCAAAAACAAAAACAAATACCAAACCCCCAAGTTAATTCCTCGTGTCTTCACATCTGGAGTTTCAAGAGAGTTGAAAACTGAACCATACAGTCCCCTTTGAACATTGTAGGGACTGGTTCCAGGACAGCGCCTCCCCCCTTACCCTGGGGACACCAAAATCTGAGAAGGCAGAGGGCTCTTACGTAAAATGGTGTAGTATTTGCTTTAACACATAACAATGTCATACACTTCATCTTATTTATTTATTGCAGTACTGAGGATTGAATGCAGGGCTTTTGCACTGAGCTACAGTGCAGCCATTTTTTTCTTTATTTTAATTATATTTTGAGTCAGGGTCTTGTTTAACCACCAAATTTTTCGGACGGGGCTTGAACTTGCCATCCTCCTGCCTCAACCTCCCACGGTGTTGGGATTACAGGGTGTGCCAAAAGCCCAGGGTTCCCATACACTTTAAATAATGTATTAGATACAATTCAAATGCAGTGTAAATAGTTGTTCTACTGTATTATTTAGGGAATAATCACAAGGAAAAAAGTCTACATGTTTAGTACAGATGTAACCTCTACCCCCAATATTCAGTCTATGGATGAAGAACCCAAGATTCGGAGGGTCAGCTGTATTTGCTATGGCAATTTGGTCTCTCTTTGTATGAGAAGCAGAAGGGAACATGTGGTAAGTGAGTGTTGCCCATACCTCCCTTGCTGGCTATCTTTTCCCTACTGCTATGGTGAGCAGTGAGTGGCAAAATTCAATTTGACACAAGAAAGATGTGAAGGGCTTTATTATGTTTTATGGTACTAGGGATCGAACCTGGGGCCTTTGCACTGAGTTATAGCCCCAGCCCTTTTAAAATTTTCAGATAGGATTTTGCTAAATTGCCCAGGCTGGGGTGAAACTTTCAATCTTCCTGCCTCAGCCTCCCAGGGTGCTAGGATTACAGGCTTGTACCATGACAGCAGACAGCTGGCTTAAAGGGCTTTTATGTGCCAGGTACAGTATACCTCTGGGAAGTCTTGGTTCAGAATTCGTGGCCTCAGTCGTTCACAGAGTTTTCCGTAGAACCTAGTAATTTTCCATGGAAACTGCAAATACTGTATCCTCAGCAATTGTTTTTGGGCTGGAGGTTTGCAGGTAGCCAATCCGAGAGCGTTAGTCAGTTCTCCTCGCTGCTGATTGGCTGCTTCCCTGTTACTCATCTCTGGCAAATGCACTAGCATTTCCGCATCACAAGAGGATGCTGGACCACAGGTGCTCTCGGTTTTGTTCTTCTCAAAGCCCTAAGATCCCTAAGATGCCACTAAAATGCCCTGCACCTTCTAAGGCTTTATTAATACAGTACTTTATTAAATTAGATTATGTAACTGTGGGGAGACACAGCCTATTTAGGGTTTAAACTATAAAAATGGGTACTTTTAGGCATTTTTCTGACCATATCTGAAATTGTTGGTTTTTCACAATTTGTGGGTGCTATAGAAACGTAACCCCCATGAATTTCAGGGGTCTGCTGCATTGTGTTAGAAGTTGGTGTTAGTGGGAAGGTACAGGGGCAGCTCTCAGCACTCTCTCAAGGACGTAAACATTTAAAAGTAAGCATGTATAAGAAGAGAGACATGAAATAAGAAAGGTGACATGAATCTCAGCACTCTGGAAAGCTGGGCCAGGAGGAGTGCAAATTCGAGCCCAGCCTGGGCAACTTAGTGACTTAGCAAGACTGTGTCAAAATAAAAAGCAAAAAAGGGGCAAGGGAAGTAGCTCAGTGTGAAGGCCCTGCAATTGACCCACGGCACCATGGGATGGGCAGGCGGTGGTGGTGGTGTGTGTGATAGGGATCTAGAGGACCTTCCTCACCTAGGTCTTTACTAACAGGCACACTGAGGCTTGGGAAAGACAATTAGAAATAGACAGCCGTGTTCCATCTTTTTCTATTCCATGTTCAATAGTAGTCAGAATATAAAAAATCAGCACTGTAATGCTTTGACCCTTTTCCATAAAATGCAAGAGACTTTGTGCTCTTGCTCCTTACTTGGATCTACTTCTATACTAAAATTTACCATCAACAGAGTTGGGGATGCAGCTCAGTAGTAAGCGCTTGCTTAGCATGCACAAGGCCCTCGGTTCCATCCCTATCTTTGCAAAATAAATAAATACAACTAAGTAGAAAAAATAAAACCTGTCATTGGGGCCAAGGAGCAACAAGGCTTGGTGATATACGATTAGGATTTTCCCTCTGTTAAGATGAGATGAAATCCCCAAGCCATTATATCCCTCAAAGGTGCCACAGTACTTTGCACAGTTACCTTGATGTCAGCACTAAAGTTGTTGATTTTTTGCCAGCCTGAGTTTTCCAAATGAAAGTTTGCCCATCTAAGTAAAAGCTCTTCTGGAGACAATTTCATAAGCTCTTCCAAAGTCTCACCATCTCGAAGTAAAGCAGCCAAGGCTAGGAGGAAAAAAAAAATCCCACAATCAATACATGATATGATAATGGCCATGGTAAGTTCATGCAAATCTTTTTTTTTTTTTTTTTTTTGTGCTGGGGATTGAACCCAGGGCCTTGTGCTTGCTAGGTAACTGCTCTACCACTTGAGCTAAATCCCCAGCCCCTCACTCAGTCTTTTTTTTTTGGGTGGGGGGGCAGGGATTGAACTCAGGGCCTTGCACTTGCTAGGCAAGCACTTTAACCACTGAGCTAAATCCCTATCCCCCCCTTCTTAAATAAGAATCAATTTTATTATTATTTTTTAAATTTTAAATTAAAAAAAATTTTTGGTAGGGATGCTGGGGATCAAACTCAGGGCCTTGTGCTTGAGCTAAATCCCCAATCCCTCTCTCAGTCTTTTGACACTGTGTTAAGTAATAGAGATGCAAGAATTAGTATGACATAGTTCCTGGTTTCAAGATAATCAATCTAATAAAAAATAAACAGATATGTAGGTAATTACTAAACAAGGGGACACTGATAGACACATGGCATTGCGAATGCATGGTAAATATTATGTAAGTTTCTTACTTATTCTTTTATTATTCACCTTCCAAATACCAAATAATGCTATAGATTTTAAGTTTAATGTCTTTTACATTGTTATATATTTACATAAATTTTTCTTATTTATATAAGCATAATTAATCAGTGAACTCTTGACAAGTTGAACCTACTGTAAAAGAGTTGCTCAGTAATTTTGTTTTTGTTGAATTGAATGTATGAAAGAAGCCAAACTTTTTAATTCTTTTTTACTTTTTGTGATGCTGGAGATTGAGCATGTGGTCTTATACATGCCAAGCACACATTCTGCCACTGAGCTGCATCCCCAGCTCCAAAGCCAAGATTTTTTTTTTTTTGGTAAACGGTCCCATAGGTAATAGGTAAAAGCTCGCTGGGTGTATGCATAGAGAACTGACTAAATTTAAACACTGTTTTAAGATGTATAGTCCTCAAAGAGGTGTAATAGATAGTCTATAAAAGGAAGATAATATACAAAGGAGAGGAGAACTAGAAAGAGAGAAGGGGGAAAAGCAGGAAGGGAACAAAGGAAAGAAAAGGGAAAGGAAAATCATGGAGAAATGTGAATAAACCTGCTGTAAATAGGGAAGGAGGGAACAGAAGAGAGGGTGGGGAAGAGGGGGGAAAACCAAGATGCATCACGTACAGGTACAAAACAAAAGTGATGAATGTGATCATTATATGTACAATGTACCAATACATGTTCTTGGTTAAAAAAAAGAAAAGATGTATAGTCCTTATGCAATGTCTCCTCCCATAACACCGAAGAGGATTAATATTGGACAAGACTGAAACTGTCTGATTTTTTTTTTTTTTTTTTTGGTGCCAGGGATTGAACTCAAAGCTTGCACTTGCTAGGCAAGCGCTCTAACCACTGAGCTAAATCCCCAGTCCCATGTCTGATTTCTGAAGAGGCCCAAGTGATACCTAGATAGGAAAATGGCATCTTCGGTGGATGCCTGTCATTGTAGTGCTCAGAAATTTAAACCATAGCAGAGACAACATGATCATTTACCTAGAGCCCCAACAGCCCAATGCCCGTGCATCTGATTTATCAAATGAGCCAATGTCATTTTATGTTGTTTCCCCTTTCCTTTAACTACTTTAAGCAAGACTAACACCACTGTGAAGAAAGCTAGCAATTAGAACAATTTTATTCATCTGGAAGTGTAGTATGCACCTGCCGTTCAGCTATTTGGAGGATCACTTGAGTCCAAGAGTTCAAAACCAGGCTGGGCAAAATAGTGAGACCCAGTCTCAAAAAACAAAACACAAAGGAGAAAACGTAGGATTGAAAATGTAACAGTGGCTTGAAAGTGCAAAATATAATTACAATATGTAAATATGCAAAATAAGACTTTGCAGACATTATGATATCTTGAAAATACTCAGAATCCCAAATATGCACTCTTTCCCAAAAGTAATTGTGGATTGATACGGTGATGCTAGAGATCTTGGAATAAAATATGAGTATTTAGGGTGGTGCTTAACATTTTTTCTTCTTTTACACAGTGCCGGGGACCAAACCCAGGGTCTTGCACATGCTGGGCAAATCCCGTACCAGTTGACATTTAAAACTTTATAGGGAGAGAGTGACATAGCACTTCCAAGAACCCAGTAACAATTTTCTTGCATATGTGTGCACATTCTATAAATCAGTGTGTGAAATGAAAATCTCTGCTATAAAAAGGATGATGTTTTTGCTTGTTCAGGAACTGCAGGACCATCAAGAGTAGGTTAGAATATTTTGGAAGAGATGTACATTTATGATGGAAAGGTACTAAAAGTAACTGATAACGAAGTAGAAAAGAGACTATTATTAGACAAGAAGGGAATAAGAGGAAGGAGGAGGGGTACAAGGGTAGGTGATAAAGCAGATCAGCAAAATATATGAATTGAGATCCCCTAAAATGTCCCACTGTGGGGAGGGTGGGGCAAGGGGGACTATGGGGGAGAAATGATTGAAGTATGTCATGCGCATATATGAATCTGCCAAAGTGAAACCCATCAATCTGCATAACCAATTAAAAAACAGCGGGAAAAAGGTAGAAAAAGCAAAAAAGAAAAGAACAAAACTAAGAACTTAGCAGCAGTGGCGGAGCTGAGGATGGTGACAGCGTGGGGGTTGTGTGGACAGCAGCAAAGGATATCAAGCTTGGGGACCTTGGGAAAGTTCATTAATCTCTCTGTGCTTTTGTGTACTTATTGTAAAATAAAATTTAAAGTGCCAGCCAAATGTTAATTTCCACTAAAGAAGAGCGTTATAATGAGGCTGTTTTCTTGAATAACTCTATAGCATTACCTTATGCTAATTCTAGTTATCATCTAATCACCTCAATTAAGTAAAAGCATGCAAATCTGCGTGGTTAGGAAAAATAACCACAAAACAACTTTTAAAATAATGACTGTGTTTCATTACCTTCATTCCTGCTTAATTCAATGTCGGCGAACAAACCGATCTTAATGATCTGCCAAAGCAGTCCCAAAACCAGATGAGGTTTCCCAGCCCGCAGATCCTCTGCACCAATATTCACAACATGACACCCAATGGCAGAAGCAGAATTCAGTGCCAAGTTCAAGTTTTCCTGTAAGACAGGCAAATTACGCACTCGCTCCTTGACCTTTCCATTTTTTCCAGTCTACTTCTCCCTTCACTGAAAATAATCCTCAATGACAAAATTAACACCTTGTATTTCACCCATATATAATTCACAGAAAACAAATTCCAGACTTCAGTGCTAAATAACATAGCTAAAACAAATCTCTGTCTTATTGTTATTATCTTTTGCAGAATTCCATGGGAAGTTGGTATTTTTATATGCTCCCTTCTGAATATGCTGACACCAAAGGAGAAGGCCGAGACCAAAGTAAACATATCCCTGTGAACAGAGTGCCATGGTATAAAAATGCCCAAAGAGAGTCTAACAGTGTGACATATACCCAAGTTCCAAAGCCATCCATCTCCACATCCCAAGAGGGGCTCTTGTCTGAGATTTTGCTAATAGTCTAATACTTGATGGAAAAGAAAAATGCTCCATTCCCTAAGCAAGCCACTTAACGAAGAGTGTAAATATTTTTACTTATTTTTGCAATGTTTAAGCGCACATTAGGTGACAAGGAGAGCATAGGGCTTTGGTGTTAGACAGGTATTTGAACCTCAGTTCCAGTATTAACCTTTATTAACCATAAGCAGGTTCCTAAACCTAAGTCTCAGCTGACTGTGAAATCTGGATAATAATCTCAAATTCAGAGTTGTTGTAGGAGGATTAAGTGAGAACACACGAGTGCGCGTGGTCTGCTGAATAGGCCCTCGAACAGTAGTTGGTGGAATAAGGAGGGGAGAACAATGCATACTTGAATGATGAAGGGTGTAAGTTTCTTTTTGTTGATTGCTCTTTCATCAATGGTATCAGGAACTGAAAGATTGATCATTTTACTGAAATAAAAATAAAAAAGAGTTCATTTACTTTTAGAGACTGTAAATATTCATAAATACGTAAGGCTTATCATAATACATCTTTCATGTAATCTAAAAAATAATTTCAATAGGTGATTTTGATTATAAAAAACTGTACATACAAAAATTAAAAAAAAAAAGACGAGGGCTGGGAATGTACCAGTGGAAGAGTGATTTCCTAGCATGCCTAGGAACCCGGATTTCATCCCAGCAGCAGCACCACCATCGCCCACAACAAACCCAACCAAAATGCTTATGGTACTTAGGTCTCAGAATTGGGACATATTTTCTCATTTTTCATGTTTTCGTATTCTTCACAATCTCTTACGAGAACGAATAACCTACATACTGAGAAAAGCTTTACTGAATAATTTTTTTTTTTTTGGTGCTGGGGATCGAACTCAGGGCCTTGTGCTTGCAAGGCAAGCACTCTAACCACTGAGCTAAATCCCCAGCCCCTACTGAATAATTATTAAAAGCAGTTTAAATCCCCCACTGAAAGTGAATCTCTTTTAAATAATATAAATCACAATTAAAAATCACCATCTATCCACAAAGCAATAAAATTAGCTGAGCATGAGGTTTTCCTTTTTTTGGTGCTGGGGATCGAATCCAGTCTCACGCACACCAATAAGCACACACTCTGCCACTGGGCCATGACCTCAGGCCCACTGACTGGATGTTTACAGAGTGCCTCAACTGTGAGGCAGCCACTGCATTTGATGAGAGAAAGAAAAGGTTACTTTAGTTAGGCTTAGACTCTGTTACTTATTAGAAAGAAATTTCTCATTTGATAAAAGTTTATTTTTATTTTTTGCAGTGCTGGGGATGGAGCCCAGGGCCTTGTACATGCCAAACAGGTATTCTACCACTGAGCTCCACTCCCAGCCTCATCTGAAAAAATGTAGGGTTACACTCTAACACCTTAGTGCTTTATGATACTGCCCTGGCCAATTACATTCTGCATAGAAAAAAAACCATGCCTCTTTTCATGCAAAGTTTAAATATTAAATAATTCTGTATGATTATCTCTATTAAAACAAATGACAAATTATTTCTACTGCATATAGACGGACACAAAAGGTACATCTTACACTTTTAAAATCAGCTTTTCCAAAATGACCTTATTGCAAAAAGAGGAATTTTATATGCTGTATACTATCATCTGAAATACATCTATTGCAATGTTCTTGGTACCTGAAAGGTAGCAACTTAATGCTGTGAAGTAAGCAAATCTTTTCTGAAATATATATATGTGTGTTACAAAAATTCCTTAAAAATTACATTTCTATTAGTATTGAACCCCATATAAAGCCCACCATTATATGTATTGGATCATATCTCATCTATATCTCTATCTATCTATCTATCTATCTATCTATCTATCTATCATCTATGTATATATAGAGAGAGCGATCTTGGGGATTGGACTCAAGTTTAAACAAATTTAGGGGGGGAGGGGGGGAGAACCAAGATACATCATGTATAGGTACAGAATTAATGTAATGAATGTGACCATTGTATGTAGAATGTACCAATACATGTTCTTGGTTTAAAATAAAATTAAAAAAAAAAAATAAACAAATTTAATTTCATGCATCGTATATACTTTATACATATACTCTGAAGGCAATTTTTATTTTATTGCTTTATGGTGGTGGGGATCAAATCCACGGCCTCTCATGATGACGGGCAACCATTGTACCACTAAGCTACATCGCAGCCCAGAAAGTAATTTTATAGACTGTTTTTAGTGCACCTGCATTCTGACCTGTCCCATGAGGTCAGTTATGCAATTATTCACCTGTGGTGCCATGTCAGAGCTTGATGTTTCAGATTTTGGAACATTTCAGATATCGTATTTTTGGATCAGGGATGCTCGACCTATAAAACAATATGGGGATCACAAGAGATGGCAACTGAAATGTGAAGGGCTTGAACTACTGGACCTCACCTACACAGCTAGGGAGCATCAAGGCCTGAGGATGGACCCAGGCCTACAAATTATGAAGCATGGTCTCAACCACTGTGCAAAAAGGACGAGCAACAGAGAGTGTTAAGAATCTTATATCATTTCTGCCAAGATGCAGTACTGCTGGCTCTGGGGAAGCTGCAGTGACAAAAGCGGGTTTCAGAAATAGGTCATTGGAGCACGAGAACTGATGAGTAGTCTCTTTTTTTCTTTGGAAGAGATAGAACTTCAGAATAAATAGATACTGACACACTTGAGCTCAACAAAGTTGTAATGTTCTGCTTGCTAAGTGAGACAAGAAATTGGACGCTGAGAATTTTGCCCTATAAAAAGGTCCCCATCTATGCCTGAGAGTTTTACATTCATGGACACACTTAGAAATGAAATGAAAAAGGCAGAACCTGTTAATTTTCCCCTGGATCTCCCGAGACGAAGCTGTCGAGCATCCAGAAACAAATATATCAATTACATGGAAGGCTGTTTTTAGAACTCTGGTTGTAAAACAAGCTAACATCTTACCAAAGCACAATTCCATCACCAACAGCTTTAAACAGGTCATCGGTATTTGGGTTCATTGGTATAACATGTCTGCAATCGGGATCATTTTCCAAAGCTTTGTTTATCCAGTTGACAAAGGCATATTTTTCTTCCTCTAAAATTACATTAAATAACAAAAAATTAGTTCAAACTCTAGATTAATTTTTAACTTCAAAGCCTACAATATTTGTACAGTAGTGTTAAAAGCTAATGCATCATCAACGTGTGGTTATCCTCTTTGGAAACCCACAGGACTAGACACAACACAGCAGTTAGGAATCAAAAAATGAATGAATAGATCAGGTTAACTGGCCTGCGAAGAAGTTACTTACGAAATTCTTTAAAAATTACATTTATATTAGTGATAGGTACTAAAGCCTATCATTATATGTATTGCATCATATCTCCTATAAGCTAGCAAAGCCAGACAGTAAGTGTCTGCAATGACTTTATGACAGTATTAGTCCCAACCCATAACATGTCTACAGCCCCTCTGTGACACAGCGGCATCTCCCTCACTTAGTCCACTGTAATAGGCTAAAGCAAGCAAACTGATTACCTGAGTACGAATGCTGTGTCCCTTCGCTGGACAACTCTGAAGTTCCTCCCAGTGCACAAATCCCTTCTTTCCTGTTGATTGCTTTGCGGAAAGTTTTAGCAATATCACTGCTTTTTACCTCTTGGAAAATCTATCAATTAGAAGAATTTTGCCGACTCACGATTCATTTGCAATCAGGTACAAAAATAAGCATATTGATTTTTCTTTCGTACCTTGACCACCTACATTGTTTTCCACTGGTGAAGCGTGTTAACAGGAAAATTGCGCTTGCGGTTTTGCAGTGCTTAGACAATACTGCTACTGAGGAAGCGTCAAGTCAACTGCACACACTTGTCAAAAACAATAAGTGCTACATGCATTGGATCTACTGTAAACCAAAAACTAGCGTGTTTCAAAGGCACAGGTAAATCTGTTAATTTTCTATGAAGGACAGCGTTACTCTTTTCTTGGAGAGAGAAGGCTCAAGGATTCCCCATTTTACCACAACTCTTACTGAAGCGAAAGATAAAAATTTATGTTGCCATCAAAAATACTATTCTGTGGTATGATGGGGTAGCTCAGTAAGAGTTCATTCAATCAAAAGTTATAGACCGAGTTCAATCCCCAGCACCAAAAAAAAAAAAAAAAAGTTACAGAATAACAAGTTAAAAATGGTGGCCCACACCTGTAATCCTAGCACTTAGGAGGCTGAGGCAGGAGAAACACAAGTTTGAGCTCAGACTGGGCAATGACTGAGACATTCTGTCTCAAAATAAAAAGGGCTGGGGATATAGCTCAGTGTGAAGGCCTGGGTTCAACCCTAGTACCACATACACTACACAAGAAGGAAGAAAGGAAGGAAGGAAGGAAGAAAGAAAGGAGGGAGGGAAGGAGGGAGAGAGGAAGGAAAGAGAGAGAGTATGTGTGTCAAATCAGCAAGAGAAGACTATGGAGAATACATGTAAAAAAAGTGGTCTCCCAGTGAGTGTCTTGTTTGGGCATTTATGTGTCCAGTTTCTCCTCACAGTAGGGAACCTGGCTCATGAAATTAATTTATACATCTGAACTGTACAAAAACTGGTGATGATAAAGCAAAATTCATTCTGGTATAACCACTTGATTAAATGGACATTCTAAAGGTCTCTCTATATACTTCTTAAATACTAGAATTTGTCTACCTCCACATTTGTTTCTTATATATATATCAATGTACATAGCTAACTTAGTCAGCGCCTAGCAAATAGAAGCAAGATTTAGCAACTTTATAAAATTGTCTTTCAATGCTGTATGCACGTCCATTTAAGGGGACTTATTGAAAGAAACTTGAAAGAAAGGAGGGAGGGAAAATAACTCAAAGGGCTTTAGTGTTGCTGACAAATACATACTCATATACTCATCGAAGGACAGTATAGCCTTTGCCTGAGGTTCATAGAAGGGGGTCACAATACAGAGCAGTTCAGGTTGGAGAACTCCAGCTCATGTGACACTAAGTAAGCCTTGCACGACACTGTGTCAGGTCTTTTAATATTTAGTCTTTTCAGGAGGGCATCTTTTTGTAATTAGTCTACTAGAGAACATGACCTTTTATAATTGGTAGAAAAGTTGCTGTATGTGGTCAGTGGCCCTAGTAGAAAGTGATCTTTTCCCATTACTTTCCTCAAATAATGAGATTCTTGGATCTATAAACATTTTGTGCGTGTGTGTGTGTGTGTGTGGGGGGGTACTGGGGACTGAACTCGAGGCCTTTACACTGAGCTATATCCTAGCCCTTTTTTATTTTTAGATGGGGTCTTGCAAAGTTGTCCAGGCTGAGCTCAAACTTGAGATCTTCTTGCCTCAGACTCCAAGAGTACTGGGATTACAGGCATGCACCATCATGCCTGGCCTATAAACATAATTTTATTTAGGAAAATGGTAAGCAACAATTTTTATGAAGTCAAGCTTATTAAGTTTCCACAGCTCAAATTTTGTGCTATATCTGTAATTTTAGAGCCAGTATTGTAGAACTGATGTATGTGTCTACACACACACACACACACACACACACACACACACACACACACACACATTAACTCCTCTAAATATTGGACACAACCAATAAAATCATCTTTCCTCCGCTATGGCTGTTACAACTCTTGTGCTAAAAGTATCATGCAGTCCAGGTAATTTTACAGTTATTAAAAATTTTATTTACAAACTAATTTTTTTCAGTCTGACCTTCATTTCATTTGATTTGTCTTAAACTTCCAAGCCAAGATTATACAACCAAATGGACTACAGTACGTTTTAATCCCGTGACTTCCACTTTGGTAAGATGCATCCACTGATGGAAAAGATAGAATTTCCTAGTCTACCTCATTCTGAACTCTACTTTGTTTAGTAGCATCACTAACTTCTAAAAATTAGTGGGTTCGATGATAACAAATTCAGCAGAAAGATAAATTCAAATTTGTATATGTCAGGAAAAGTGGAATAATTCAAATGAAAACAAAAACCAAAAAGGAATGTCTCTTCTATACAATATCCTAATGCAAATAAACTCTTTTTTTTTTTTTTTTTTGTGCTGGGGATCAAACTCAGGGCCTTGTGCTTGCTAGGCAAGCACTCTAATCACTAAGCTAAGTCTCCAGCCCAGCAAATAAACTCTTGATGCTTGGAAATGATGAATAAAATTGTAATTGAATTTGTTAATTTTCAATTGTCTTTCCAAAGTTACATGATCTGCAGTGTGTGTGTATGTGTGTTTGTGTGTGTGTGTGTTGCTAGGGACTGAACCCTGGGCCTGATGCATACTAAGTACATGCCCTACCACTGAGCTACATCCCCATTCACTACACCTTTTTTTTTTTTTAATTAAATGGTGCTGGGAATCAAAGCCAGGGATGCTCTGTGATTGAGATACGTCCCCAGCTCTTAAAAACTTTTTTTCTGAGACAGGTTCTCTTTAAATTGCTCAGGCTAGCCTTAAATTTTAAATCCTATCTCAGCCCTTGAGTAGCTCGTATTACAAGTGTACACCGCCGCATCTGGCTCTACATATTTTTAAATACTCATAAATGCTTTCAGCTAAGTTCAGATTTTCAGCGTCATAGTATCTTCCCCTATTCCTTAGATTTAAGATGTTTTCAAAGGATAAGAATTGAAAATTTGCCTATCTCTTAAATTGATTCACTGCCTGAGAATCTGCATTTCCCTTTCTACTGTAGGAAACACTCTGGCAGAATGCATGACAGAGCTGTTGGAGTAGATGCTTTGGCTTAACGAGCATCAGAAACCAGAGACAGCGCAAGGCGGACCACTGTTCTGCGCTCTTCTCAATGAGTCTTTTCAAAAACTGCCGCGGTAACCCTGATGAGCTCACTGTTGGCTGCTGTTTTCCCTCCGAGGAGGCATTTGCTTTACCATCTGTGAACAAACTCCTGGTGTCCTCGGTAGGCATCGACATCCATGCTCATCCCTGACATCCCTGACACCTTTTTCAGCCTCTTTTGTGGAAAGTATATTTCTTATTCCTTTTATAAGTTTCACTGCCTTTCTCTCAAAGCCTCTCGGCAGCAACCAGCTAACTCCTTGTGACCCCAAAGTTAGCTGGCACAGCCTAGTGGCCAAACCAAAACAATCCAGAAGCACATGACTTATGAAGGAAAGATTTCAGCCAAATTTGAAAAAAAAAGTATCAGCTGGTTTCCACTGTTTGGGGCTTATTTCTAAAGGAGCAGGTTTGAATTTTTCCTTTTTTTTTGGAATTTGTTTTAAGCCTAAACTTGGAAAAGAATACTGCCTTAAAAAAAAAAGAAAGTATCCAGAGCCGGGTGTGGTGGTGCATGCTTGTAATCCCAGCACTGTGGAGGCCGAGGCAGGAGGATTTCGAGTTCAAAGCTCAATCTCAGAAAATAAAAATAATAGCTGGGCATGATAGCAAAGGCTTATATAGTCCCAGCTACTCAGGAGGCTGGGCAGTAGGATCGCTTTAGTCCAGGAGTTCTGGTTAAACCTAGGAAATGTAGCAAGACTCCCATCTCTGAATAAATAAATAAATACCAAAAAAAGAAACAACCACCTATGTCACATTTACTATATGTCTGGCACTGTTCTAAGAACTTATACTGTATGTATTGTTATTTAAAGCTGTGTGGCCAGTACTATTAGTGAAACTCCTCCAAAAGGTCAAAAACTTACTATCATTACGCAAGAGCAAGTTTCTCGTTGTGAAAATAAGAATTCAACACAGTCATTTCACTTATTGCCATATTAGCATTTCACAACTGAAGAAAAATATGCCTATTATCTTGTAAGCATAAAAATTTACTAATTTAGTTTTGAAAGGCCTAGAAGAAACAAAAACAAGCTGTTAAATATTTGCATTTGAAGTTTACATTTAGTTGTGGCAGTCTTTTCTGCTATGTGTGTTCTTCTCTAAGATCATAAGATAAACTGATTTTATTTGTAGCTTGGTTTACAAGTAACACTTCTTAAACTACAATTCAAATAAAAAACAGAAACCTGTCGTGCAAGAACATGTTTATTTCTCTTTCCTCAAGCTACTACCTGACAAGAACACACTCCCCGTTTCTTGCCTAAGTGAACTCTACTCATACTTCGTTTGTATCAAACTAATCAATCATAGTTCACTGCTGCTTAGAGTTGCTTTAAATTTACAATTAAGCATGCGGGCACAAAGGGAGCAAGTTACACATCAGAGGACATGCAAGTGCTCAAATTGCAAATCAATTGCAACTTACTATTGAACACAGAATTCAAAACAAAAGCCTTTGGCCATAACTGGAGACAAAAATAGTGGGAGGAAATCAGTATTTCAAAAGAAAATTGGCAAGAACTATATCATTATAATTATGACACAAGTCTGCATTTTAAGACAATAACACCTGCATAAAATGCTGACAGCTGACTAGACATCATTACTTAGTCAATTCTCTTCTTGATCTTCTAGAGTGTTCTGAAGGAGTTAGTTCTTAATTGGAGAGAACATACTAAAATTTCACTTGCCATGGTGAGCCACAGTAACAGACAGGAGAATGGGTTATAATTTCAGCTATCTTGGGGCAAAAATAAACCATGGAAAAGGAGGATAGAAGGGCTGGGAAGCTTGTGATAAATATTAGGCACTAATTTCTAGCTTGCAATGTATTGAAAGGAATGTCTAATATTAAAGATGTAGTCAAACTCAGCCTAAAGTTAATAATAAATAAATGCACAAAATCTTAATGATGCTCTTAATTGAGGGAAGAGCAATAGCTATTCTTTATATCTCTTACAGCTTGTCAATAAGCATAAACTGAAAATGGCAGAAGTCTAGAAAATCTAGACCTCAATTGTTAGCAGCCGAAAGAGGCAGGCTTTGATCAGGAACCGAGTGCCTGCCACACATCCACTCTTCCTTCGAGCACTGAGCACAGAACACTAAACTAAGTGCTCGAAGGAGGAGTTAGAAAAGTTGTAAAACCAGCTAGGAATCTTGAGGCACATTTGATGATGCTAGAGAAAAAAACCCAAAAAATTTAAATGCCTCTTCCAATGGACTAAAAAGATATGCTTCTAACATTTAATTATCAAAATGATTGCCCTAGAGAAAATGGTAGACTTAAATACCACTACCGCAAGAGTAGAAAGCATCTTTTTAATCAGAAAGTTCAGCTTAGGAAGCTTCTAAGACTGTGAGTCAGAGTGTATCATTAAAACTGTGGAGCGTAGCGTTCACTGCAAGAGAGAGAAGGGACACTTCAAGGATGTCATTTAGCACCTTGAAGGATGCCCTGTAATGCCCCTGCAGTCTGTTCACCTTCCACGGCAAGCACTGTGTTGTATCTTTGTTTCTGTCATGTTCTTTTCCTCAACTCTTTTAAGATATTCAGAGGCTGAAAGAACTAATCAAATTCAGTGGGCAGGACAACAGAGATGTCATTAGTTATATGAGTACTAACATGATCTATCTAGCGACTTTATATACTACTACTTATACTATAAGATCCCACCACACAAAGGGAAAGCAATTATTTCTAATAACTGTGGATTTTCACATACTTACATAAACAAATTCATCAAAACTTATCTTCCCATCTTTATTCCTGTCACCATCCAGCATGAGTTTTTGGATAATCTCTCTCACTTTATAGCCAGGCAATGGCATATTAGCTTCCTTGAAAAGTTCATGAAGTTCATAGTCACAAATGAATCCATTGCTGTTGAGATCTTTGTAGGAAGGGTAAGCAACACAGAAAGAAAAAAAAAATAGGATAAATAAGTTAACCAACTAAAAGTATCTTGTCTTCATTTTTGGCTCAGTTCATAAGCTCACCTAGTTACGATCTTTTATTTTTGGAGCCTAAAGATGTTTGAAAGGGAAATGCAAATTTTAAGTGAAAGAGTAAGGTTTTACATCATGCATCCTATACTTTTTTTTATTTTTTTATTTTAAACCAAGAACATGTATTGGTACATTTTACATACAATGGTCACATTCATCACATTTATTTTGTACCTGTACATGATGCATCTTGGTTCTCCCCCCTCTTCCTCATCCCTCCCCTCTGTTCCCTCCCTCCCTATTTACAGCAGGTTTATTCATAATATGCATCCTATACTTTAAACAGTATATAAAAAGCTTTACTTAAAATAGCATCTCTAATTTTAAGAAAGTATTACTGGTTAATACAATTACTATCAAATTGCACAGCTAAGAGGACGTTAAAAAAGCATTGCATTGTACCCCAATAAAACACTGGCCTGGTACAAAACAATTTCTGCTGCAAATATTTAGAAGCTTTATGTTCCCATTTCATTAATCTAAAATAACTTTCATGAATTAGCACTGATTCTATTCCAAAGTACACCTGAAATGAAACAACCACCTCCAAGGCCACTTTTTTTTTCAAGTGTTAATGTAAACAAACACTAATCCAAGACAAATATAGAGTACATAAAAAATAAATGCAGTACTCAGTAAGGCAGACGTTCAACATGGCTCTATAAATAACCTTTTTATTTTTGTGCTACTGCAGTTTTAGCAGAATATGTATGGAAGTACTGATTAAACGAGTGCCGCTTATTCTGAACTGTTAGAAATGGAAGGAAAAAAAAAAAAAAACAAACCAGGGCTGGGGCACAGCTCAGCGGTAGTGTGCTTGTCTAGTATGTATGAGGCTCCAGGTTCCATCCCTAGCACTGCAAAAACAAACCCTGATCAATGACCAAAAGCTGGTTTATTGAAAAGGAGGGCTAATTTCCTAAGGGTTGTAAGCACTTAAAAAAAATACATACATATATATCGCCTCAAACTCGCAGCAATCCTGCCTTACCCTCCCAACTGCTGGGATTACGCACGTAATGCCACCATGCCCGGCTAATATATTTGTTTAAGGAATAGATTTTTACTTTCACCAGCAATATCAAATACGGAAATTAAATTGTAAGAGGTGAACCCGGTTGCTGTTGCACATGCTTGTAGTCCCAGCTACTAGGGAGTCTGAAGCAAGAGGATCACAAGTTCCAGGCCAGCAGGAGCAACTTAGCAAGATCCTGTCTGAAAAAAAAAGAAGGATGAGGGGGGTTGGAGATTGAGCTTAGTGGTAGAGCACCACTTGCCTAGCAAGCGCAAGGCCCAGCTCAAGAAAAAAAAAAGAAAGAAAGAAAGAAAGAAAGAAAGAAAGAAAGAAAGAAAGAAAGGAAGAAAAGGCTGAGGACGTAGCTCAGTGATGAAGTGCATTCCCAAGGCCCTGGGTTCCATCCAAGTACTGAAAGAAAAATTATAACTGAAAGACAGAATCTGAATTCTGAACAAAGAAATGACTCAAAATGACCACAACATCCTTCAAGGAAAGGTCTTGTGACTCGGTAATCTATTTGACACATTACTTAAAACTCTACCAGGTTCTACTATTGGGACTGAGGATACAAGAGACAAAAGACAGTCTTGCGCTTCAGCTCACACTCTAACTACAAGGCATAAATAACAAATAACAGGAGACATGAATATAAAATATAACAATTTAAGTGCCACGATGAAAAAAAAGCAGGGTAAAGGGTTAGCATAGGGGCCATCTTACCCCCTACGCCCCTACCCCAGAGACATTCAGAAATGAGTGGAGACATTTTGGCAGGGAGAAGATGTTCCTGGCATCCAGTGGCTACATGCCAGGGATGCTACTAAACATCCTACAGTGCATATGTTTGCCCTCGTTATGCAAGGCTGAACTATGCAACCCAAAATGTCAATGATGATTAAGTTAAGCAAACCTGGGTTATAGTGACAGTGTGGAGGAATGCTATTTAGACAGAATAGTCAAGAAAGGCCAATTTGATGAGGTTATATTTGAGTACAGACTTACATGAGGTAAAGGAGCAAATCATGTGGCTATGTAGAAGAGATTTAAGGTAGAGGAAATAGCAAATGCAAAGTCCGGGATGCAGAAGTGCTTTGGGCAAGTTTGGGGAATACCCAAGATCCAGTATGCCTTGAGCGGAGTGAGCAAGGGGAAAGTGAGAGGCTGACTGTACAGATTTCTAGACCATGGTACATAGTTTGGATTTTTCATGTTATCTAAGTGCAATCATATTAGCCAATTTTTGTCAATTACTAAATAGTAAACATCCTATATGAAACTATTTCACCAATACTTTGAAGGCCAATGAAATTCTTTGTGGGGTGTGTGTGTGTGTGTTTGTCCTGTTCTGTTTTGTTTTTGTGGTGCTGGGGATCAAACTCAGGGCCTTGAGCATACTAGGCAAGTGCTTTACTTCTTTTTTTTTTTCCCCCAGGTAAAAAACATATTTTAATTGTCAAATAATAATTCATAGTACTTATGGGATACAAGGAGTTTTAGTACATGTTTACAATATGGAATGATTAAATAAGCTTTAATAACAAATCCATCACTTTCCATATGTATCTTTTGTTGTGTTAACATTTAAAATCTACTCATTCAGCAGTTTTAAAATATATTTTGCATTAATATCTATCATAGTCAACTTCCTATGCAATCTATCACGAAAGCATATTTTTTCAACTAAAACTTTGCATTCTTGTATCAACATTTCTTTTTTTCATCATTTGACTTTCTATTTTTATAACTTAAATGTTGTTAACTTCAACAAAAGAAGTGAGGTAACGCTGTATTTATTTCCTTGTGCCTGGCTTGTTTCACTTAGCATAATGTCCTCTGGATCCATTAGTGTTGTCCAAGTGAAAAGATTTCCTTCATTTTTAAGGCTGAGTATTATTTTATCATTTTCTACACAATATTTTCTGTAGCGATTCATCTGATGATGAACACTTGGGTTGCTTCCACATCTTAGCTATCGTGAATAATGCTAAGATTAACATGGTAGTGCAGATATTTCTTTTTTTTTTAAAATTTTAAACCAAGAACATGTATTGGTACATTCTACATACAATGGTCACATTCATTACATTTATTCTGTACCTATACATGGTGCATCTTGGTTCTCCCCCCTCTCCCCACCCCTCCCCTCTCCTCCCTCCCTCCCTATTTACAGCAGGTTCATTCATCATTTTCCATATTTTCCCTTTCCCCTCTCTTTCCCCTGTTGCCTTTCTGCTTCTCCCCTTCTTTCTTTCTAGTACTCCTCTCCTCTGCTCACCATCCTCCTTTTATATAATATCCATTATACCTCTTTGTCCTTATTTACAGTTATGGTTTCTCATATCAGAGAAACAATTCGATGTGTGCTCATGAGTGTCTGATTTATTTCACTTAAGAGTATGTTCTCAAGAAACATCCATTTATATATGAATGACTCTAGTTTATCCTTTTTTATGGCAGTGTAGTACTCCATTGTGCAGAAAAACCACATTTTCTTTAGCCATTCGTTGGTTGTTGGGCATTTAGGTTGTTTGCAAGACTTAGCTATTACAAATTGTGTTGCTATGAACATGGTGGTGCATACGTCCTTGTGGTATGACGATTTTAATTCTTCTGGGAAGATCCCCAGTAGGGGAATAGCTGGGTCAAATGGAACCTCCAGTTGTAGTTTTTTGAGGAATCTCCATATTGATTTCCACAGCCCAGAAGCTGATAAATTCTATGCAGTATACTTCTGGGGTCAAATAGGTTTTTCTTTTGCACTGTTGGAACTGAACACAGGGCTTCATGCATGTGACACGCCTCATGCTCTACCCTGAGGTATACCCCTACTACCTGGAGTTAAATCTTCTTCCTCTTCTATTTTCTTTGGGTGCTGGGGATCGAACTCAGGGCCTTGTGCTCGGTAAGCAAGCACTCTACCACCTGGGCTAAATCCCCAACCCCTTTCTTCTTCTTCCTTTTTTTTTTTTTTTTTTGAGACACAGTCTCCCTATGTAGTAATCCAGAGTTCAGCAGGCTGGCCTTGAAGTCCTAATCTTATGCCAGCATCTCACATGCTGTGATTACAGCCATGCACCATCACTCCCAGCTTGTCAGATACCCTTAAGCACTGCTTACTACATTTTAAAAATCTATCAATTAGATGGGTGGTGGCACACACCTGCAATCCTAGCTACGTACTTGGGAGGCTGAGGCAGGAGACTGCAAGTTGAAGGTCAGCTTGGGCAATTTAGCAAGAGCTTGTCTCAAAATAAAATTTTAAAAAGGGAGGATGGAGCAGGGCATGTAGGCTTGCCTAGTATGTGAGAAGCCCTGGATTCAATCCCCAGTACCACAAAACAAAACAAAGAAATCAATTAATAACAAAGAATAACTATCAATTAAAAATATGTACTTTGTAAGAGTGCTTGCCTAGCAAGTACAAGGCCCTGAGTTTGATCCCCAGCTCCAAAAAAAAAAAAATGTACTTTGTAAATATCAAATGCAAGCTACTCAATACTTCTGAAAATTATTTGTATTTCCTTCAAGGTAAAGAAACTGGATTTCCCTAGAGCATGTCCTCACTTTCTTTGCTTTGAATTTATAAAGGTCATATTCATACTCTTCTACAAATAAACTGTTTAGATGTAGAAGCAACACCCGCAGTCACTAAACAGAACAAAGCAATCCACATAGCACTGTGGCAGAATTTGAGCAACTCTTTTATTTTTTCTTGCTTCAATGCTTACAGCCAAATGTATCCTCAGGTCCTAGGCAAGGGACTCAGAGTCCACAAGCAGCAGAGCTGGCTGTGGCAGCCACCTGGACCAGACCCCTGCATGGCGAAATGAGGTCTGAATTTGACTTGACTGCAGGCGAGCAACTCTTGAGATGCGAAAATCTTCGGTTTAAATATAGCCACTCCCATGCAATGCCAATCTGTTTCTCCCATTTCCTTTATAAAGTTAACACGGATCTCAGTACTAGGAACTGAGGTACATGGCGTAGTTAAAGGGACACACAATAGGAGCCGTGTGACACAGGATGTAATTTAAACTTGGCTACTAATTTGCACAAGTCATCGCCCTAGGTCTTAGTTTTCCCAGCTGTAAAAGGAGTGCTTTGGACCAAACGGTCTCTAATATCCCTTTTGACTCACGCTGATTTTGCATCAGAACACGCAGGCTTTTACAACCTCCTCCTCCCACGTACATATTTTTGAAAACCAGAGATAGAATAATAATGCATATCAAAAGCAGATATAGTGATAATATTCTGATGACTACTATGCCTCATTACCTAAATATGATATTCTTTCATTTTAACTATACCTTTAGAGATGGAAGTAAGTTATTCCTTTTAACTATCAAAACTTTAGTGATTTTTGGTGGAAAAATATCTTAAAATGTAGTCTCCCTTTCTGACTTCAGAAATGACATAGCTGAAAGATAATTTAATCTTTTGTTATGGATTCCAGTTTAGACCTGGCATATAACAGGTAGTCAGTAACTGTTCTTAATAATAGAAGTGGTGATTGAAAGCTACATGAAAGTTACCAAGGCACTAAGCCTCTATCTGGCAGTTTATTTGTATTAGGTGGAAATCAAGGGTTGGGAACAAGGAGAACTATGTTTGCATGAACTCTTTCTACAATAACCTCTCTTGAGCATTAATTAGAAGACAGCTCACTGATGTGATTACAAGATGACAGGAAGCAGCCACCCTAAAATACATCTGATATAAAATAACCACATGCGAAAACTCCATTTTGAAGTTAGGGTAGTAATAACAGATGTTTTTACGTAAGGGACAGAAAAATATGAAAGGGGATTGGAGAAATAAGAATGTCATTACATGTCAGTCTTTGCTATTAGGTTGTACATCTCTTACTTCAGATTTAGCCTTGCAGACAGAATGCGACGGGAAAAAAAAAAATTACGTTTGTAGAATCACTGGTTGCCAGGCATTGACTGCAGGAAAAAATCCTCTAATCCTGGATGAGGGCTTTAAAAACAAAACTAAACAACAACGACAAAAAATACAGAAATAGCACTAAAAAGACTGACTGGCAATTCATCAGGAAACCAAAACTTGACAGAAATATCCCTTCAATAACATTCAATCTCATTCCCTTTGTTCTAATCCTGTCCCCACCCAGCAGCCTTCAGATCTGTAATTTGGCTTCCTAAGTGAACACACCCACAAAGGAGGGTTCAAGTAGGCAGCAGGGACGGCTATCAGGTTGAGTCTCTTTCCAAATGTAGAAACCTGCTTTGACGTTATGGAGAATACCACGTAGCCGGGCAGGGTGGGGCGCACCTCTAGTCCTAGCCACTCAGGAGGCCGAGGTAGGATTGCTGGAACCCGGGAGTTCAAGGCCAGCCTGGGCAACATAGCAAGATCCTGTCTCACTCAAATTATAAAACAAAACACAATAAAATGGAAAGAAAGAAATACTAAACACCCCATGAATTTGTTTAGTTTAAGTCACTCTGTAGGGCATACTGAGCATCTACTCAGTCACAGGCGCTGAGCTGGACCCTGAAGATGTAGAAATTAAAATGAAATCCCTGGGTCTCACTCGAACCTGTGGCTTCCAAATCCTTGTAAAAGTTTTGAGTCACTTGGGAAATCTATCTATTCCATTTCCTGAGATGAGAAGAACTTGTGTCATCTTTTAAAAGTTCTACCTATTCTTCTATTTTTCTTGTATTTCACCAGCAGATGTTAACCCACCTTATACTCTCTCCCATGATCAAAGGCACTTTAGTGTTAGTACTAGTAAATTATATCGAGCCATTCTTAGAACTCCTAAATCACATATTTTGAAGAAAATAATTTAAATTTCAATGAGAAGGCAGAGGGAGCCTAAAATGGCAGCTAGCAATTAATTTTACAAAATCCCCTCTCCCAGCTGGTCAAAGTGCTTGAAAGACAAAATAGCATGCAATTATTTTTAAAGAGTTTTATGTTAATTTTATTTGCAATCCCCAGTTAAAAAAAAAAAAAAACAAAAAACAAACCAAAATGCATCCTTAAACCCTATCAGGGATCTGATGTGCTTTGACAGGTCAGAAAATGAGGTAGCACAATGGCATTTCAGAAAGTGTCCCTCTCATCAGTGACATTAACCAGGAGCTCATATTTGTGTTAGAAGGTAAACTTTTCCTATTGGAGGTTTTGACATAAACATGAGAATTTAATAATAAATGAACCCAGAAAATATAGACCTAGATTGAAAGCAGTGTTAACAACTGGAAACTGAAGTCACAACAACCATGCACAACGGTGGCGTATTTTCTCATCAAAACTGTCAGAATTCTGGAAGCCCTTTCTGGCTCATTTCCCACTTTTAACTATACACTGGCACGGGGTGGAAAAGGCTCTGCGTTTGGAAGATTCATCTGTTCCAGCATTATATTTTCAACCAGCTGATAAAGCAGATATGAATGATCACTCAGCCTGTATTATCCAGGGCGTCTCAATGTTTCTGCCAGTACATGTCTCAAATTTTTTGGTTCAGAAAATATTTTGGTCAGTATGGGCAGACGTTAACAAGCAGCAGGAAAAAGAAACGCCACCTAACCACTGGACAAAGTGCTAACTTTTAATTAAAAGACCCGGGGTTGGGGATTTAGCTCAGTGGTTAGAATGTTTGCCTAGCTAAGCCCATAGGCCCTGAGTTCGATCCCTGGCACCGAGGGGGGAAAAAAAAAAGACCCAGCATCTTTTAAGAGAAAGACCAAAGAAGAAGAAGAAAAAACCCACTATACTTTAAAAAATTCACTAAGAGCTTCCAGTACTGCACCAGACGGGCCCATGTTTCATATTGTTTGCCGAATTTTGTTAGAAAAGAAGCAACTGTCTGCTACAGGGAATTTTCTGTCTCTGTCTTTCTCAGCTGACACATGTAGACTCACATCTGCATTTTGTTTTAAAGGAAATCTCATTTTCTCTTGCAAAGTATTATTATAAATGCCAGTTACCTCTCCCCAACACCCTCCCTCAAGTAACCTCAGAGTAAATAAACTTATTGTACAGCTATGTTCCTGCAGAAGTTTGAATCACACCAAGAATGCATATCCTTAAAAGGAAATGTTTTCCCTCCCCTTGCATCCTGTTATTTAAGCTATTTTAAGGACTTGTCTGGAGTAAGCCGAGCCAGAACTCAAGTGGTTTTGATTTTAGCTGCCGTTTTACACTGCCCTTGTCCAGGTGGTATGTGCTGCAATCTATCACTTCAAACACATCTTTTGGGGTGCAACTTTGGCTTATAAATCTGACAGTAAGAAAGACTACGACTTCCTTTAACCCTCAGGTTGTGTGTGTGTGTGTGTGTGTGTGTGTGTGTGTGTGTGTGTGTGTATACTGCTTTAACCATCCTTGTATCTATTTAAATCTGGAGCTGTTATAAAGAAGTCGCCCACATATAGTGTGTCCTCATCTGTGACACACATGTGGCCTCTTTATTAACTTAACTCTGGACAGTGCCCATTTAAGACTTAAAGAAGAAGAAGAAAAAAAAAAAGACTTAAGGAAGAAAACCGATCCAGCGTAGGATGTACGACGTTTCAGAATAGCTGGATTTAAAAGTTACATTTAGTCTGAGCAATATATTTCACAAATTTTTAGCATTAAAAAAAACAATAGGAACTCAAATGTCTAATATGGATTTGTACACATACATGATCCTGAATGCTGATGAAAGCTCACAAAATATTGATTTAAAAGACTCAGGCAAAAGACTTCTGCAGAAGAATTTCTATTCCATCCTAAGATCTAAACAGTGAAGTTAAGCTTTCATTAGGCATTAAAACTAGAAAAGGCTGCTGCTAAACATCTCCAGATGCTTAGCTAAACACAGGTTGGCCTTTCACAGCTTCTACCTTTTGAGGTAGCTCACTGCAGCAAATACAAGAGGCAGTTTAATGAGTCTCAGCCAAGGGTAGCCTAGAGCTTGTTACACTTCAAGAGTTCAGGGCTGGGGATTTAGCTCAGTGGTTAGAGTGCTTGCCTCTCAAGCACGTAGGCCCTGAGTTCGATCCCCAGCACAAAGAAAAAAAAAAAGTTCAATCGTGGATTCCCAAAGATGGAGGTCAAGCACAGTTGAATACTGTATCAGTTCTTTCTGCAAATATTTCTAGCAGTTTAGACATCATTTTTCACTTGCTGCTACTTTAAAAATATCTACATGTTTGTATGAGCATATTCTCACACACGTGTGTGCTCTTCCTGTCTCCCATCCATGTGTACTCCACATGTCTTCCACACTGTCAGCGCATGGTTTTCAGACTATCCTAATATATCCATTTTTTTTTCTTTGCAGTACTGGGGATCAAACACAGGGTCTTGCATATGCTGGGCAAGCACTCTATGACTGACCTACATCCCCACCCCTTTTTATTTTGAGACAGCGTCTCACTAAGTTGTCCAGGCAAGCCTCAAACTTGCAATCCTTCTGCCTCAGTCTCCCAAATGATGGAATTACAGGCACACACCACCATACCTGGCTCCAACACATCTACTTCTATACTCCAGAGATAATTAACCTGATGGCACATCGAAACACCACTTTTAGTTTGTTTATTTTTTTAGCTGGGCTATAGCTTTTATTTTTAAGGCATAATTAAACAAATGTGCACTGGTGCAGTTTTATTCAACACTAAAAGTAAATTTAACTAAACTATCATTTTTTTTTGATGGCATCACCTTGATGTGGCTTTTATACACTGGAGGATATCAAGTAATTGGAAAAAACTAAACTTCCTAGGATGAGAAAAATCTGGTACAGCTAAAATCACCACAACCAAAAATCTCTGGCTTAGTTTGGTGGGCAGACCTCAAAGGAATACACCCACACTATGCCCCGTCATTTAAGAACCCAGTTATTCTTGTATTTCAAAAGGACTGAATTTCATGTTTAAAAAAATTTCAGAAGAGAGTGCTTAGGAGAGAAAAAAGTCAACTTGAAAGGAAGTGTTTGCAGGAATAAAGCAAAACTGAGAAGATATGTGTTACCTGAATTTGTCCGTGTAGCAAGTAATAACCCAAATGGCCATTAGCTTCCACAGCAAGACTGCAGTCTTGGAATGCAAAAGACATTTTCTATTTGGTAAAATAGTCACTTCCTAAGTGTTCTGAAAAGTTTGAGCTCTACATCTTTAGAAAGAAATTGTACAGAATAGCTGCATTTCAATTAAAACAGGAACATTAAAAAGCAGGGGAAAAGTGAGAGCTAATGTTTCTGCTATTCCAATAGGAAATACTGGAAACAACTGTTGAAAAAATTAAAATAATTACACGAGACTGGAACTTAAAACTAAGCAGGTGCAGAGAGTGAGTGAAAGGAGACTTTTAAATCTTAATACTCAATGTATTGCTAGTAAAGAGAGTTTCAAAGCACTATTAATTGATTGAACAAAACCTGTGATTAGTGGTAATTACAGAGATTTTCTCCACACACTATGATTCTGCCGAATTTCTAAGGAGATAATCAAGGCTATTATTGTTAATAGATGGGGAAAATCTTATAATGATTTCCATATTTTGTCACAATTGAACTGAGACAAAGCAGCCCTCTCCATCCCTCCCCCCAGTAGGAAACAATCTTCCTTGATAGGAAAATAAGTTATAGAGTCTGTTTTAAAAATAGTTTCCCTGAATGAAAAAATAAATTTCCATAACACCTTTGACAGTTGCCTGAAGGCTGTGTAGCTAAGGACAGCTAAAAACTACCAAGATTTTAGAGGAAAATCAAAAGATTCAGCTGGGCTTTTAATGAGTTTCTAAAAGAGACTACTTTATATATATTTAAGCACACACATGTGTATATGCTTATATATGTGGGTATATGCTTAAATAAATATATGTAATGTATGTATCCTTATATATGTGTGTGTGTGTATATATATGTGTGTGTGCATATATATATATATATATATATATATATATATATAAAAAATATGCTACAGTGTACTGGCCAAAACTTTAATAATAAATTCCACTATAATGAAAATCTTCATAATGAAGGCTCTTGGAATGTATAATTGATGTGACAAAATCCCAATACATTAAAACTATGTAAAGTTCCCTGGGATTCAATCAATTTAACATTTATTGAGAACCTAACACGTGCAGCACTGTGCTAAATACTGAGCAGGGACTATTCAGAAAATGCCAAAATTTTGCACTCCGAATTCTATTTACAGTATATATGCTAATAAGGATCTGTACACAGGAAAACACATCCAGTAGGGAATTCAGTAAGACAGTTCAATCTCCTGTCCTTGGGAGGCTGTCTGCCCACCCTGAACTGCTTAACAATAGCTCCACAATGACCTTTCTTTGCAGTCAAACCTCTAGTTAATCCCTCTTACTACAATTTAACCCTGTTTCCTCCATGGAGAGAATTGGTCGACCCTCTCTATATCATTATGCTTTTAAGGAGCAATTAAAGCTCTTTTACTGATAAAGGTATTCCAAGTCCCATCAGGTAGTGTAATATTGGAATTAACTTCAAGAACTATTGCATACAAGTATTTCCAAGATGCTGCCAGTGAGGACTAAGCCTATTCAACAAACAACAAACATTTGTCCCCGGCCAGGCATTGGAGATTAAACAATCACAATGTTAACAAGGCAAGGTTCCTACCCCAACATTTTATTTATAAAGAAATAAATTAAGTTGTCCCTAACACTGAAAGGTGAATATAAGTCATACAGGAAGATCAGAAGAAAAATATTTCTAAATAATTATGATAAGACTTTGGTAAAAATAATAGAAAAAAAATACTGCTTGTAGCCAGGAACTCCCTTGCCATTTTTCATAATCAATCTAATATCAGACTACGTAGTTCTCTTCTTACAGTACAAGGCATCTACTAATATACCGCTCGTTAAAAATACATGCAAAATTGTGTTAGATTCAGGACTATTCAGTTTTTGTAGTTAGAATGCTGATGAGATCATGAATAGTCATTCTGGGTGGGAGCTATTATTCTTCACAAGGCATGTTGTTACTATTAAATGCCTTTATAGAAAATGTTGAGCATAAATACATGGGAATATAGATGTATCTTTCCCCCGTTTTCACTAGTGAGATTTTTAGCACAGGTTTAAGAATAAATTCTGATTTAAGTAACAGATCTTTACGATCTAAGTTTACATCTTTTAGTGTAGGAGACACCGAGTAGTAAGTAGTAGTCAACCTCTCTAAGCATATGGTGCCTCATATGAGTATACACATTAATAGTTCGTTTTTTAGGAAACCCGGTTTTCTGCACATCTTCTACAGACTGTGTCCATAGCTGCTCAATCGTAAGACATATGATGTTAAACCAAATCGCATGCTATGTCTTAATCTTATGTTGATGCTATAATTTGATATGAAAAGGTAGAATAATCTGCATTATCCAAAGGCATGGAGGATCCAAGAGAAAAACAGTTTTAGAGAATGATAAAATACCATTTTTAGGGGTCACACGTCCCTTTAAGTATATGGCAAAAATTCAAATTCTCTCCTCAGAAAAGCATGACACCAAAAATACAATAATAACATGTGTCATAAAAATTTCAGGAGCCACAACAGGCCCCAACTAACAACTGGAATCCTGGGCTACAAATCCTTGACCATATTAAACACTTGATACAATTAGAAATAATACAATTGTAAATGTAACTTCCAGAACTTGATCCCATCTATTTTAACTATCTTGCCCTAAGGCTTGTGATTAACAGTTCATGCAATTTTTTTTTAAAGAAATAACTGTGATTGAGACAAAATAAAAGATTGTCTTCCTATAGTAATACTATGAAACATACTCACCAACTTTTGCAAAGGCCTCTTTGAGTTCATCAAGCTCGTCTTTGGAAATTTGAGTGGCAGCCATCTCATCCATTTAAAGATCTAAAGACAAGTCAAAGTTTTCAGACTTAAAAACAGCTTGTGATGAGTATAAGTACTCTGGCTAACTTCTCACTTAGAAATATTCTGAACAGAACTGCAAACTACTGAAACAAAATCTGAACAGGTTAGCATATCTGTAGCTACATCCATAATAAAGAAAAACAAATGTGAAGTCCTCTTTTACCAAAAGTTATCAGAAAAAAAATTTTCAAATTTCCCTTTTAAAGACAAAAGTCTTAAGCTATGTGCGGAGTGTCAGGAAGGGTCAAGGTACCCAGCAATGACAGGAAATAGACACATGATAGAAATTCTTGGTTATACACGCCAAAGCTAAAGATCAAAATTACTTGACTAGAGATGCATGTAAAATGTCATTTTCCGATTAAGCCACTTTCACAGTCATTTACTGAGAACAGTGATTTTCAAATAAGATGCTGACACCTATCAATCAGTTGTTTAAGGAGGGTAAAGAGGAACCAAATAAAACAAATATATTTGCTTTTCATATGGAAACTACATAACTGTGTTAATGTACATATTTTTATGCACTTTGCTTATATTATCTGAGTTTCTACCCTCTCCACTTTGGCCTTATTTGATATGCTTAACCAGTAGAGCAGGGGTTTAATCAATAAAACAGCTACAGGCCAAATGCACACCACCACACATTTTCTGAATGGTTCCCAACCTAAACAACGTTTTTACAGAAATTTTGCAGTCAATTTTGAGCATAGAGCCCATTAATTTTGAACCTCAACTGAATGACACCCCAGGTAAAAAAAGGCTATTCTTATCAGACTTCGATCACAAAAATTGTACCCAATTATTATATTTTGAGTTGTGTCAATGAAAACTTACAGAAACATTATTTAGTACACTTGACTTTGTCTCCTGATATACGATTATTTATGATTGGAATCTATACAGAGAAACTTTGCTGACCCCCATAATAGAGAAGAGAGGTTTATATCACAACTGGTAACCTCCAAATACAAACTTATTAACAATTTTTGGACAAGGGAAAAAGAAAATGAATATATGTTGTCATTTCGTGTTCTTTTTTTCTCTCTTGATTTTAAATAGACTTTTAGAGCAATTTACGGTTCATAGCAAAATTAAGCCTAAGGTATAGAGAGCTCCCATATACTCTGACCCACATGTGCCCAGCCTCCCCCATTATCAACATTCCACACTTGGTCATACATTTATTATCATTTATGAATCTACAGTCACACATGATTCTCACCCAGAATCCTTAATGTACATCAGGGTTCACTCTTGGTGTTACACATTCTACAAACCTAAACAGACGTGTCTACCATTAGAGTATCACAGAGTAGTTTCACTGGCTTAAAGGTATTGCTTTTTCAAAAAGGTATTTCAAATGTTAAATTTCACAAACTATAAAAAACACAATTTTGGAGGGCTGTGGGCATAGCCCAGTGATAGAGCCCTTGCCTAGATGGTTCCATCCCCACCGCGCACACATAACAAACACACACACACACACACACACACACACACACACACACACATACACACACACACATATCCCATGAAAAAGCCAGACATGGTGGGGCAAGCCCATCAGGAAGCCCAAGGCTGAGGCAGTAGTTGGAGGCCAGCCTGGACTACAGTGAGAGGTGTCGCAGAAAATCAAAAAAGAAAAGAAAATACAAATACTACAAGATCTTGTATCGGTCCCTTTTAGATATTTTATTAAAAGGCAACAAACTATTCCCCAACTCTTTTTTTTTTTTTTTGCCAATAAGCACAATACTCAGTACGGAGAAGTGGGAGAGCCAGGGCAGATGGGGGAGGGAGGGATTCTAAGACAGCCAGGCCACATCTGTCTTTTACACAGCAGAGCTGTCGTTTCTAGAACTTACCAAAGTCCCAGACACATGCTAAGGCATTCAATAAAATAATACTTTAATAAAACTAATTCAATCAACGACTATGCCAAGTACTATGTTGGATAAATTCATATACATATTAATTCCCTGAACCCTCACAGTAGCCACATGAGGTAAATATTCTTATCCCTTTTTTTTAATTAGGCAACTTCAGCTCAGCAGGACCATGGAACTGGAACTCAAACACAGGTTTCTCAAATCCCAGGGAAATTTTAAGATAACCTTACGACACTATTATTAGCTTTCACCATAATACAACACATACATAATGACTGGTATTTAAAAAAATTAAATAGGATTTCCATGCTACTGTGTGAAATTTGCTTCCCTCAAACCTTGTTATGACATCATCAGATTACAGGTCTGACATGAAGAAAATATATATATATATATATTAGAACTTGTCTGTTCATAAATGTTTTCTACCTGTGATATTAAAATCCCACTGAAGACCAATAACTTGTTAGTGGATAGACATTTCAAAGGTAAAAACACCTTTCAGAGGAGTCTCAGTAAAGAAAGATCTTTAATCAGATATGAATTTGGTCATTTTGAAGATTAAAAAGAAAACTTTCATAATTTAAGCTACGATCTCATGACAGTAATTCTAAAAGTAAGATTTCATAAAGATGATATTCAATACTTTTGACTACAAAAATACTGGGTAAAGCTTATAAACTTTCTTTATAACTACCTTAAGCAATCATCTTTTCAATACAAAAATTATTACCCATCTCCACGAATCATATGTATAATGTAGACAAACGGTACAGAAAGTTTCAAAATGAGAGAACCCAAAACATGTGGCTTGTTCTTCATCTCTAAAACTCCTTCCCAGTTTGGGCAGTTTGAGTCAACAATAACTTAAAATATATGCATAAAGCCCCTCAAAAACAACAAAAAAAATTCTCCCATGCAACTGACTTTATTTTATTCTCATTTTACCATATCCCTTTTGCACAAAAGAAAAAGTTTTTAAAAGATGGATATGGACGTAAAGCATCCCTAATTCCAGCTGACTGGCAATCTGACCAAATCTCTCCCATTTCTCACCTCTGCAGGCAGCAGGGCTGAATAGGGTCAAAAAGTCCCCCCAACATACCTCCTGCCTTCACTTCTATAGTCTTGCCATGTTTCAAGCATTTGTTATATGCCTAGTCCTGCCCTTGAGGAATTCACAGTCTGGGGAGGCAAACGTGTAAATAATTACAAGAGGGCACAAAGTAAATTAGTGGCTGCAGTAAAAGGTACAAATATCCATTTTCTAGAGGGGAAAAAGCTCTGGAGACTTTAAGGATTATTAATTCCTTCTCAGGGAAGCCTGGAAGGCATTTCTTTGTTCTTCTACAAAATTAGGAAATGCTCAAGGCACCAATTTACTCCAAAAAATTAATCCAATGTAATAAAAATATAAACTTTTATGTTTTCTAACTTCTTGTGTCTAATTGTCTTACTAAAAGCCGAAAGTGATGTATTTTAGGCTTTTAACTCAGATTTTCCATCCAGAGGAGATGTTAAGAGGCACATTTGAATAAGAATTAAAAAACTGGAACATGCACACATTCCCAAAACAACATTTTCAGTCAAGGTTGGTACAATATATAGTTCAACATAGCATTCTCCCATTTAAATAATCCCATATTCATTGATTTATAGTTATTTGAAAGTAAGTAAAGAAATGCTACTGGGAAGTATCTAAGCTAAAACTAAAATTTAGAAATTCAAGTTTATTTCACTTCATTTCATTTTTCTTTACTGGTGCTGGGGATGGAACCCAGGGCCTCACACCTGCTAAGCACAAGCTCTACCACTGAGCTATACCCTGATTGCTACAAAGTCACATTTAAAGGGCTCACAACATAGCTCTACATTGCTAAGAATCACAATTACTAAATTTGTTGTTTGAGACTTTATTTTATTTTATTTTATTTTTGTGGCAAGGTCTTGTTATGTAGTTCAGGCTGGCCTTGAATTCATGTAGCCCAGGCTGACCTCGAACTCTCGGCGATCCTCCTGCCTCAGCTTTTGGAGTGGTGAGATTACAGGTGCGTGCCACTACATCTGGCTGCTGTTTGAATCTTAACGAAATTATTTTGTGTAGCTTTTTTTCTCATTACAAATTGAAGAAAGGTTTGTCATTATGATTACTCATGGTTACTTGATGGTATCTTTAAGGAAATCAAGCAATAAAGAAAAATCTTGGGAAAAAGCATCAATTAAGTAACTTGGAAATGGCTGGAGATTTTAAAACATTAAAATCTTACAAGTTAAAGTAACAGAGGATCTATTCCTCTTCATGGGCCATTCATTGCTGTTTGGGTCCCTTTTCTCCCAAAGCAGTGAAAACGCTCAGGACCAGCTCACAAAGTGCAAGTGAAGATCTAACATCACTACTGCCTCATGGACATTTCATTTAATCCAGTGTACTTGTACCAAGCCGTCGTTCCTCACCTAAAGATATAGTATGTTCCGACAGAAAGACTCTTGCCTGTGGAATCAGAAGGCATCAATTAGTGCCTTGGTTCTACTATTTCCCAACAGTGTGTCCAACTTATATCTGATCCTCAGTTTCCTCAGTTGAAAACAGCGATAATAATACATTCCTCCTCCAAGTTCTCATGGAGATTAAAGATGGCACATTGTGAAGGCACATTGTAAACTATCAAGTATTATACAGCAACTACAAATCTTCCCAAGTAATTGCGAGAGGCTATATAAATATTAGGTATTAATTCTACTAAGAGCCTTTTAAATAGTACACATGAAAACGTTTCTCATCTCACCTGTCATTGCCTACAGAGTGTAATAGGTCTCCCTCATATATAAGAGTTAGAAGCCTGTAGTCAAAGTAATTTGAGAAGGATGGGCCTAAAGAAAACCCGTCAGCCACTTTTTAACCCATGACTCAGTTTGGCTCTTACACAAGGCCAGTTTCTAAGCACAAGATGAAAAGAAGACAAGCGATGCATTAAAAACAAAGAAACCAAAAGTGAAGGAATTTTACTTTAACAATTTCGGGATTCCTTTTCAAAATAGCTCACAGCATATCACTATTGCCACATTCCTCCTAATCTGCACTTTTTTTTCATAAGCAATGTAAACCAAGGGGTAAAGAATTAAAAAGTAAATAGTACTTGTTGAATTCATATTTAACCCAAATTTCCCAATACGTGATTGGCAAGCAAAAGGAAAGGCTGACTTTGAAATGTGTCTTTCTTTTTCCCCAGTCTGTCTTCCCACAAAAGTGAACTCTAGTTACATGACATGGGAAAGAACTGATATTCAAAGAAACAGAAATATATTTTCCCTTCATTTCAATTCAGCAAATGAAATACTAATCAAAAATAAAACCTCCCAAGGTCTCTAAATTTTTCTGAACTCTCATCCATGAAGTGCTTTGATCTGTCCACAGTTCTGCTTTTTCTCCCAGCTCCTAGGCCTGCCTCCTCTGTACAGGGAAAGCAGCCGGAAAAATGCAAGCTCTCTTTCCCTAATCATCTAAGACACAGGAAAAGAGATTTTCAACCAAGGGACTAAAACAAATGCAAATGAAACCTTGTTTGTTTATTTTTTTTTTCATAAAAGGATATCGTGTACAACGGGTTATGAATTCAGGGCGTCACCCAGAGAAGAATCTTATGCCTATGAAGTCATCCCTAATTACAGCGTTTGACTAACAATACAACAATTACGAAACCACTCCGCTGGCACTTTTAACTATACATAAACCCCAAACACAAATCTTTGCTGAGAAAGGTGTAGCTACAACTACCTGAAACTATTACTCAAATTCTGAAAGGTATTCGTGGGAGAAGGGGAGGGGTGGCTGTTTTCATCTCCTGAGGCACTCCCCCTGAGGAATGCAGCTCCCCGAGAACAATGTCCGTACTAGTACTAGTGTGTGTCACTCGGTACTAAGTCAGGGTCAGGAGGCAGGGCTCGCACACTGAGAAGCTCACCTGTGGATGGTCAACTTGGATTATGAACTTTATGACCACCCCTCACCCCGGAAACTGAAAGGCAGCTAAAGGATAGAAATGTGGGATCTGCTGGGGATGTGGCTCAGGGGTAGAGCTTGCCTAGCATGTGCTAGGCCCTGGGTTCAAACCCCACACCACAGAAAAAGAAAAAGCAAAAAACCACCCAGGAAATATTCACTACAGGCTTATCCCAGCCACTAGTCTGCTAGGTAAATAGAATTGGGAGAAAGGAGTTGGTTACTTAAAGATTGGGCAACACATACTTAAAACTCCTATCATAAAGAAGAAAGCAACAAAGGATGAACAAGACATGAAAGAATAAATTATTTCACTATAAAAGGGAGAAAACCCCCAACAATGTAACCGCCATTATGTGTGAACAATTTAAGAGTGAGCAACAAACAAGGGCTATTATTTGTCACCTTCTTCCATACAAAACAAATACTGTGTTGGGACACCCACACTTTACATACCTACCTGTACTAGTAGAAACTGCCACCCTGCCTCCTCCCCAGTTAGATAAGTCAACAGCACTAGTCTGCAGGTTAGATGGGCGTGTGACATTCTGTGAGCTAAAGCTCAACTCCTCTTACTATTACTCAAGCTCCAGTGCTGAGTTTCCTAATGACTTTAAGAGATTTCACCTGGAATGTCCTGCCCATTCACCCACTTAGTCACGTGTATTCATCAAGCCTTCTTTGAGGACTTAATATGTACCAGGCACTGTGTTGCGTGCTATGGATACAGACAAATAGAGGACCGCAAATCTTTTTTTTTTTTTTTTTCTGGAAGCACTACTGTTTATTAGGGGCAACAGATGGAGAAACAGATATCATATTAGTTGTATTGTAATCATATACTGAGTGGAAGATATCAGAGAATGTTTTCCTAGAGGGTGACTTTTGAACTTTGTCTTAGAGCGGGTCTCAGGAGTGCCTCCCGCCGCCCTGGTGTGGTGTGGTGTGTGTGTGTGTGTGTGTGTGTGTGTGTGTGTGTGTGTTCCCTCCGGCCAAACAAACCAAGTCTCACTTTCGATTTCACAATTTTCCTCAGTTTTCCAGTTTTCTCAATTCTCGCCAAGACCACAGTTTGCACAGAAGGAACAAAAGGAGGGTGAGTTAATCCCCAAGGCCTCTGGTCTACTCCAAAGCCTTTTAGGTGAGCTGTCTGCAGTTCGGTCGCTCCCCAGTGTAATCGCTCCACTGCTCACTTCCTGCAGAGCGGAGCACATGACTGTTCCACACAAAAGAAAGCCCCAGCTTATTAGCCCAGTATTCAAGGTCCTAAACTCTCCTGAGTTGGTACCTGCTTACCTTTCTAGTGTCCCTTCCCACATTACATGTACTGCACCCTTGAATCTTCCACTCGAAAGATACCCTATTCCTGAAACAGGCCATGTCCTTTCCCACTTGGCGGCCTCTGGCTCCATGGTTTGTCTCTCTCTACCCATTTCTCATCTCCAAATACTTTCTCAGATCTCTTCATTAACCCCACAGAGACAAGCTTTCTTTCTTCCCAGGACTTTCACGGAACAGTGTGTTTTCTCCCACCGCATGCAGCCCTGGATTTTCTCCCACGGCTCCAATTTGAGACATCTTGTTTCACTGTCAGGCCATATGTACCTTTTTCTTGACTTGGAAAATAAAGTCGCCACAAGAACAAGATTTAATACTCTTATACAAAGCTCTTCAGTGGACAGGAGCACATCTCATTCATCCTCATACTTCCATCCCATCACAGTTCTTGCTCAGAGTAGTAGTAATAATAATAATAGTAATAATAATAATAATGATTACAATACTAGAAAAACATACAAGTTGGTTTTATCTGCAGTGCAGGGTTTATTTGCCTTGTGCACAGTGGACAAATGCTGTACCACTGAGCTACAGCCCCAGCCTCACTTATAAGTTTTTTATGATGGCAGCTAACAGTTGTGGAGGACTTATTTAGAATAACTGCTATATAGATAGACAGACGGACTGACAGACAGACAGTACGTTACTTCTCAGGAAAACTATGAGCCTGGTAATATTGTTATTACCATTTTACAAAACAAGCGACAGGTTTAGAGAAGTTGAGTAACCTGTCCAAAGTCACACAGCGAGAAAGAGCAGACCAGGCCTCAAACCTAAGCGTGCCTGACACCAAAGTGTCAGTCAGTATACTCCACCACCAACCCAGATGACCTCCTCAACAACTTACTGAGTGAATTTGCTTGCCCAACAAGACATACTAGAGTACAAATACAGCTTACTCAGTGCTGTATTCTCCGTAGCACAGACACATAGTACATTCTTAGTAATTACCTTTTGAATTAAGAATGGCCCCAAATTAACACCCACGACCCTTTGATCACACCAGTCCCCCTTCAGGAAGCTATAATTGCTTATGCATAAATTAACTGCCTAATCTCTGCCTGACCTTGGTCCTCCAGAGTGATCCAAGGAGTCACACCCAGCCATCTCATCTAGCCAGCTTTACTTTTCTTTCAGTAGCACTCAGAAAGGCTGATTGATCACAACTTTCCTCCTGGACATGTCCCGTTAACTTCTACATTGGTACCTTTGGTCTTACCTGTCCTCGTCCTCTTTCCTCTCTCCTACTGTGACTTCCTCTCTCTCATGGACTCTTCACACTTTACTTTCCTTCTTTACCCATCCAGGTTCTCCGCATCCTTCAAGGTTTGGCAGTACCCGCCTCTTCTGCCAAAGCCCATTTCCCAACTACTCCACCTCTTGCTTCCGATCTTTTTCTTCAACTCTTACAGAATTTAGAATCTTGCCACAAAATTTACTGATTTAATTACAGACTTGTCTTGTAGTTATATAAGTGAAGACAGTCAAGCTGGGACATCCATCATCCTACTTGACTCAGTTCATCTGCTTCCTCTACACAGAGCTTCAAACTTTGCCAAAGAGAATAATCTTTTTCATCAAAACAGAACTATTCTTTCATTGCCAGCACACAAATACTGTAATTGCTTGCTCTGCAAGTCTTATTTCAAGATAGTTTGAGTAGCGTGCAATGGTGCATGCCTGTAATCCCAACTACTTGGGAAGGCTGAGGCAGGAGGACTGCAGGGTTGAGACCAGCCTGTCCAACTTAAGGAGACCCTACTTAAGAAGGGAAGGGCAAGAGATATATAGCTCAGTGGCAGAGTGCCCTGGGTTCAAGCTCCAGTACGACGAGGTGGGGGGGGGAGTTTGTTTCTGGAGAATAGTTTCTAGAAACTTCTTTCTCTTTCATATTCCCAGCATACGTGTTCAGTTGCAGTGTTTCAATGGTAATATTTCCCAGCATCCCCGATATACAGTGATCACAGAAATTACAATTGGAAAGCTAATCTATAGGATTTCATAACTCCATTGCCTAAATTATACTGGGGAAGAAACAAGTGCCTGGGATGGTTAAGTGACTTTTCGCAAGACACAGAGCTGTGCAGCAAACGTAAAATTAAACAGTATATGTGAGGGAAGGTGATTAACTACTCTTACCAGGAAAATAAAGAAGTGACACAAGCTTTGCTGAAAGAAGGCTCATGCCTGGAATAGCCTACAAGACACACAATCCATACTCTTTGAGAATGAGCCTGCTGGGGCTGGGAGTGCAGCTCAGGGTAGAACACGTGCTTAGCATGTGCGAGGCTTTGGGTCCAACCCCAGCACCAGAGAAAGCAACCACACAAATGCCTCCCTTCCCTTGTGGCGCATTTATTCCTATGCATGATAAGTGTCTTTGTCATCATATTTAACATTGCTTAATTTCAGCCTCTTAAATGCTAAGTACTGTGAGTAACCACTCCCATGGTATCAGTGCTAGTAAGGCTTATTATAAACATAACCAACACTCAAGTATTTAAGTGATTTAGTTTTAATTTTAGGATTTTTTTTTTACAGGACTTTTCTCAAGCGGCAAGAGGTTTGGAGTTTTTCCTTTTTAGAAAACTTTCATGGAATCTTGGGAAAGCAGCAATTGGACTTGCTTAAAAGTCAATATGTGTCATTCTCATTTAATGTTTTCAAAGTCGAAACGAGGAAGGCAAGCCTAAATGCCCTCACACCTGTCCTAGGTTCCCAGTGTGAAAGTTTAGGAAAGGTTAAAGTAGAAAGAAGAATTCCACTCACTATTCACTAATTCTAGCACATCCACATTATTAAAAATTGCCTATTGCAGTCAGTGTAGAGAACAAACTTGTATGAAAGTAATATTCAACACGTACATCAGGCTTCGCTTAATGAGGTTACGTCTCAGGTTTAGATCTTCTGGTAGTTCTACTTGACATTGAAGCCACAAACTGTAAAATTAAACAGAGCACCCTCCACCCCCATGCTGGGGATGGAACCCAAGGCCACCTACTCACTAGGCACGTGCTCTACCACTGAGCTACATTCCCAACCCCAGAGGACATCTTCAGACACCCCAAATAAAACTGATGATGTTTTCTCATGAGGTATTAATACAGACACTGATTGGGTTACACAGTAGTAGGAACTAGAGAATAAAGCAACTAGCTAATGGAACATAAATCTGGATATAGTTACCAATGATGCTTCTGTGATTCATTTTAACTAAAATATACAAACACAAACATATCTTTTCAGTCAACTTAAATACTTGCCAGGCAAGTATAAGATTTCAGGGACACTCAGAAGATAACCTGCAACACCTTACCTACCATTTCCATGGTAAAATATGCTTCCAATTCCAGATCAATTGAAAAATAAATTTTAGAAGGCTGTTATTGAAGACTAACCTATCCTTTTGCAACTCCAAGTAGCTGCTACCTGTAACTGCAATTTTGCCTTGAATACATTCAAAACCTTTAAGGAGACTAAACATCAGTCGATTGTTAAATGTGAAAAAGACATTTCTTTCTCTTGCACGTAGGTTGCCTCATAACTCCTGCAGATACACAAAAAACCTATAAAAATTTATTAGGAAAGCTGGGTGCAGTATCCCACTTCTGTGCTCCCCGCTGCTTGGGGGGTGCTGGGGATGTAACTCAGTGGTACAGTGCCCCGGGTTCAATCCCCAGTTCTGGGGAAAAAAAGGTTTATCAGGAAGGATCAGGGAGCACAGATGGCCATTGTTTGCAAGCCACACACAGTTAAACTAAGCTCTCTTAACCTTCTTCCTAACTCTGTAAACCAGCCAATGAAACCATCCCAGATTTTCTGTTTGTATTATTTTAAATGAGATACACTACAGAATCACAGTTGCTAACCAGTAGCTCCCCTTCCCCTTTCAGTGTGATGATAATCTACTTCCTTCTCTGTCTCTTCTACCTTTCTATGAGCTCCTCGAAAGCAGGGTTGGTATCTTCTCTGACTTTGTATCTTGGCTCACAAGTGCCTATTAAATGTTGGTTGGTTGAAGAAACAAACTTTGATGGGGGTGAGTAGAGTAAGTGACCAGACCTACATACCAGCCAGGCTATCTAGGCATCAAATGTGGTTTCAAAATGCATATGCTAAGGAAGAGGTTTAGCTCCATGGCAGGGTGCTCGCCTGGCATGAGCAGGGCCCTGGGCTCCTTCTCCAGCCCCAACAATGAAATAAATACAACTGCATCTACTATTTGAGAAACCTGTGAACAAAATCGTCAAGACGTAATAATGTGCTCGCATTCTTCATGTGCACTTGGCCGGTTAGCACACTTTACCCAGCTACTCTTTGTAAATACTTCGAGACACTACAAAACTCAAGCTGTTTACAACCTGATTTTTTAATTTAGCTGAAAGTCAAACACAAAGAAGTTTTGTTTTCTTCAGAAAGAATTTTTACTGGCAATAATTCTGGCATACAAACAACACATTTTATCTTTACAATAATGTACATCATGGATCGGTCACATTTTGACAGGCTGCAATTTATAGATAAAAGTTAAATGCTTATAAACAAATATAAACTGCCCCAAGCTAAAGATATACTTCAGTCATATTATGAATGCTTTCAATACATATGATAAGAAACAATAGTACAACCATGTCCATAAACTCATCGGAGTTTGTGTTGATCAAGATTTACCCACAACTACTTCTGTTCTTGATTCCTGGTCTCTCTTCTCTTCTCTCTCCCTCTTTTCCATGTCT